>MU870037.1:20902-35673 GCA_036418205.1 Ostertagia ostertagi | reverse complement strand
CCCGATCCGTGCATTTCATGAGAACTAATGCATTGAAACTCAAACTGTCAAAAAGGCTACCTTTCTTTACAACTCAATACGTTCAGTTTATAGAAATGTTCAACATACGTGCTAAGGCTGGAATGCATTGTCGCTCATGCTTTCTCCTAACGTAAGGCTGATCCTTGGAAGTGCTCGGAATTCCCTGTTGCCCACAAGAAAAGTAAAATAGTTCCTGAAAAACCCATGGGCAATTTTTGGAATACATTCAAATGCCAGAGTAGCAGCCTTCCTCTCGTAGCGAAAGAGTGCATAAGCTGACATTCAAAGGGCGTTATATGTGTGTTGCCTAATAGTACCAGATGAGTTTTTAGGCGAAGGGTTCAATACAGTTAAAAAGAAAGAATTGGCGTTTTGATGGACGTAGCCTCGCCCTCATGCAATCACTCCCTTGGTGCGAAAGAAGTATAAAAATTAGTACCAAATACAAAATATTAGTTGGAGGCCCAGCAAGTAATGGGTCCAATATACTGTCAAATGTTTTCATCCTTTTATAAGGAGGTTGGGTTCTATCCTCTCTCGTTGAAAGGATTTACTTTGTGAGCAATTCTTTGCTGGTTCATGCTGTGCTAACGGTGCTCCCTTTCCACTCCTCCCTCAAGTCCTTGTGCCCTCATAGCTTAATTTTAGCAATGACCTTAAAATTCTGGATGACGAAAAGAGTGATAGTGCTAAACGCTTCACTGAGTAAGGCTAACGTTACAAACACTAGCACTTCACATTCACTAAAAGCGTTAGGAAATGTGTTTAGAACGCGGAAAATTTTTAAATTCGACCTGTTCTGAAAGAAGAATGGTGAGAAATGAACATGTGCTCTTATTATATCGCCTGTACGATGTGCTCGATTCACATTTACCTTCAATAGACACCAACTCTAATACAAGGTCTGCCGTTCAGAGCAAGGCAACGATCAGCCTTAACACGAAACCATGCTCCAGTTCCGCTGATCTGTTCTGGAACAAAAAAAGTAGAGAAAAATGATCGCTATCGCAAGATATGGGGGCATTGTGGTGGTACTGTAATTAAAAGAGCGTAAAACTTGTGCTCCTTGTCAAAACGGAAGCTATGCTTACAATTAGAGGGGGAGGGGTGGACAGAGTTCGTGTGCCATTTTCATTTTTTCCGTAGTTCATGCCCTCTCCGGGATTGGTCATTATGCCCTATGTGTCGTGATAGTACCGAAAAATCTACTGATAGTTGGTTTCCTGAGGCGACCGGATTATGAATTTAGGTTGTTGCCGATGTGGTTCTGATTATCGATATGACATCCATTTTTGACATCTGGTGCCATGTGAAGCGCAATGATGAAATGTAGCATTTTGTAAAAAGGAGAATAACAGATATTCACTCATTTCTCCGCGTTGTGTGATAGTCCAGCGAAAACGAAGCGCGATTTGCGTTGCATGCATGCATGCGTCCAAAAACTATTCGAAAAAAGGGTGAGTGGCTTTGAACAACCTTCTAGTTGGCATACAACTCATGGTCGAACTCTCACATGAGATTGTCGATCGGAGTGAACCGAACCGAAAAAACAGGGACATGGGTCGTAGTGGATGCCCAGCTCATGCATGGCTCATCCTGCATTCAAACCTTTGCTCTAGCTCCGTCTTTTCGGGATACGAAAAATGTTGAGAACATTCGTAGGAATTATGGATATTTGTTTGGGTCGTGGATGGGACTCCAGGAGTAGATGCGCATGGTCTTTAAAATTCTCTCGACGCTTCCTGCCATGAAGGTCGTCCCGTCCCGGCTCTGTTCCTCCTTTTCCTGCCCATTTACTATTGGGATATTCTTTTCTCCTAGCTGTATTGCCTGTTTGTTTGCCTAACAAGCTCGTCTCCATGACTGTGGATTTTTCAGATTTTTCTGAACCGCTCAATCGTCAATGAATTGATTTCACTGCAATCCTAGAGCGGCTGCCGTAAAAATCGACCTAACTTTGACTCAATTATACATCGAAGTCGCCTTCGAAGGAGTCTCGGCTCTCATATGATGGTCAAGTACGTGGCGTATGCCGAAAGAATTGATCGGCTTTTTATTGCTTTCGTCAGCACATGTGCCCTGATTTTCACATGAAACTGAACATCAGGATGGTGCAGGAGGTGAGCTGTCTTTTAATGAATTTCTGGCACCATGTTCCCTTGCTGCCCCATACCTCAAAAACTGGGTCGGATTTTGATCGAAATTGTCTATGACAAAGATTTGGCTAGAAAGTAGTTTACGGAGTACTTCAAGTCGTGGGTACCCGTTAGGAGGCCCGTCGCGCGGCAAGAAGGCAGAGTCAGCGGACGAGTCGCAGCGCGTGATGTGCGATGTAGGACGTACAATGGTACATTCTATTCAACTTGACGCGAAATCACGTTGCGACTCGTCCGCTGACTCTGCCTTCTTGCCGCGCGATGGGCCTCTCGGGTACCCTTCAACTCGTACATAGATAAATGTCAGATCATTTTAGCGGGATAACGCTCGGCGCCCGCTCCACAAACGCCGGCGTTATCACATAGTTTTGCCGCGCCGCAACGAATTAATATGATATCCATGCTACGCGTCAAACTACCTGTGTAGGTGATCAAGCTTTTGGGAATTGTCGGCCCGAGAGGCTTCGGCGCCTTTTGGCGGCCGCACTTGTAGTGCAAGCAGAAAGCGTCTTTTTAGCGCTAATAAAGGAATCTTCCACGCGAAAAGCTCCGCCCCCATTACCACAGAAAACGATACCTTAACACATTGGCGACAATGGCACCCGACGTCGGGCGACACCTTTTCTGCCGCGTGGGACGATGGCACCCGATGCCGGGCGACACCCCAAATTATTGGAACGCTTGGATTTTTTTCTTTTTTTCGCCCTTTCTTTATTTATAAGGCAAATAATTCATTTGCATTGGGTACTTCACTTGATTTGGTTTTACTACATTTTAAAAATAACGCTAAACATAATATAATGCAATTAACAATTACGATTTCTCGCATGATTTGTGGCGTGTCTGAAAGCATTCGATACAGAAGAAGCCCTCACAATTACTACATTGAGTTCTCACTTTCTTAGTATGGGATCTAGCGTAGTAACGTCCATGTTCGTCGGAAAGCTTGCTGTAACAGCCACGACATCGTCTCCTGGCGTCCGAAGGGAGATCTTCCTTTTCAATCAGCTTACGTTTCCTGCCTTGACATGGGGTGTATCTCGAACTTATGTTCATCAGTTCTTCGGCGATTGAAATCTTGAAGTCAGTGAGCTGTATCTTCGTTTTCTTGCAATAGAGCGTCCAAGCGTTCACCATAGCCGTCTGCGTCATAAGGTGAAAAAACAACCTCACATACCATTTTGTCGTGCGTCTCACAAAAGGCGTATATGAGGCCATTTGGTCACTCATGTCAACGAATCCTTTCATGTGGTTATAATCCTCCACAACTTGCGGCTTGCCACTTGCGTTCCGCTCTCCATCGTGCTTAGTGGAGAGCATGAATATGTCCCGTTTGTCTTTCCACTTCATCAGTAGAACTCCTCTCCTGTTTTGCTTGAAATACTGCTCGCCTTTTTTCAACTTTCTGTGCACCACATCCTGAGGAAGTCCTTTGCGATTTTTCCTGATCGTTCCCACCAAGTTTGTGCGCCTGTCAAGTAATGAGTCAGCAAGCGGCAAACTGGTGTACCAGTTGTCTGTGCATAGGTCTCTACCTTGATCCAGATAGCCTTCCATGAGTTCCAGAACAACGGACTCAGCAACTCCTCTGACTCTTGTGACATCCTTGCCCGCATAAACCTTCAATTTCTGTGTGTATCCGTTTCTGGAACAAAGTTTGAAAACTTTCAGTCCATACTTGAATCTTTTCGCTTTGTTGAATTGTCGGAATAAGACTCGACCTCGAAAGGGTACAATGGATTCATCGATACACAGCACTTTGTCAGGTTTGAACATCTTCTGGAACGTTGCGTTTAGATGATCCAGGATAGGTTGGATTTTATATAGGCGATTATTTTTGTCCGCACTGTCGTTGTCGGTGAAATGGATCGAGGTAAGTAATTCTTCGAAGCGATTCCTGACCATAATTTTGGAAACCACAGAATTCCCAAAAATAGGCTTGGTAGACCAATAGTCTCGTATCTTCGGTAATCGGACGATTCCCATGTATAAGCAAATACCGATGAACTGCTTGAATTCATCGGAAGTGGTGGTTGTCCATTTTTTTGCCTTTTTTGCCATCTTTTTACCGCCGTAGTCGTTAGTCTCGGCGACCAAGAGATCCAGCAGCTCGTCATTGAAAAACAGCCTGTAATATTCAATAGGTGATTCGAGCTCGGCAACATCGAGATGTGGTCCGCATTCTTCGTCAAAGGTGAATCGGTCGTGAGCGACAGCTCCCTCGGTCCACAGCTCAACGCTTCCGTCGTCACTCCCGCTTTCATCTCCAGAGTCGTCTTCTTCATCGGATTCGTCTTCCGTAATAACTAGTGCCTCTGATGGTTCATCATCATCCACCATAGGATCGTCGTCCTCACTTTCGATAAGAAGATCATTGAAGGCGTCGTCCACATCGTCTAAGTCACTATTGCAGGAGACCATCGCAGTAGAGATTTGTTTGCCGACCTGTTATCGATAGGCTGTAGATCGCGTCGGAAAACTCACTGCTTCTACACAAGTGTAAAAGTATGATTCCTCATGGGAGTATTTTACTGGAACTTGAGAAAATTAAATATGAGAATATACAATAGTATATGGAATATTATAATTATTTTGACATTCTTATAATATGGGCCCTTACCAAAGCTAGTATGCAAATTGTGGCGCCAAAATGGCGCCAATTTGGCGCCACAAGTTGTCATATTCGTCACCAGGGCCGTATTCGTGTTCACGGCAGAGAATATCCCCTTCTTACAGCTTTTCGCCGAATCTGACATGAAAAGTATTCGTGGCGCCAACGTGGCGCCAGACTGGCGCCCGATGGCGCGAGCGCCCCAAACCATTACCATATTCGTAATCAGCGCATTGAGTTTGCTATATTCATTAGCTTTTGCGATAAAAAAACTTGCTGGTTTTTCGTGGTCCCAAGCGGCAGACACCCCAAAATCCGCTTGGTCGCCAACGTGTTAATATGGCACAATTAACAAAATAATCAGGAAAATACCTAAAACCTCAACCCTTAAATAGCAGCACAATTTAGCATGGTTACAAAGTATTCATGGCATAAGGTCCGTTTGAACATAAATGTGAGAAAATTCTGCAGATGTTTACAATCCACTCCAACAGACTGGCTGCAAGGTAACGAGATGCGGTTGCCTTTGACACCATCAGTAGCTCATGGAAGCTTCAAGTGTGCTTGGGATCACCTAGGATTCATTTAAGAGATTTGCGCGGGCCAGCTCTCGTCACGTGACGTCCTTAGAGAGTCACATAGTGCCATTAAACGCTCAATATTCTATCACTGGGCGGTACGGCCAAACGGTTTTGGTCAAGAATCCAGAATATTCAGAAATAGGTGCGGCACACCAGTTTAATCAATTTTATTTGCCAGCCGTACTCCAGCCATATCAGACGTGCGAGCTGTACCCTTACCATGATTTTTGCCCCGAGTAAGACATTCTCTAGAAATCCCTGAAACGGACCTCTCAACCGATCCCGAAGCTTTTCGGCAAGAATGAGCGCTGTTCGTAATGTAACACAAATTGCAGCCGAAATCGTCCCAAATAGGGGAAGGGGATACGAGAAACGATCTATACATCTATCATGATTGCATGAATTCTCGGAGGCAAAGCTCACCACGTTTCTGGCGTCGACCTCCGTAGGCCGATGTCAGACTTTGCGAATCGCGCGATTCGCTAGCGTCCGGTCGCGTTGCGGTACCAGCCAATTGAGTGATTCACTGGCCGCGACGCGACCGCAGACGCTAGCGAATCGCGCGATTCGCAAAGTCTGACATCGGCCTTAGGCTCTGGGCACTCCTCCACAAAAAATAGGCCGTGCGTGCCAACGTTCAAAGTATTACCGAAATCGCTGCACTCCTGCCGAAAGCGACCAGATCTAATAATCTTGCAGCCTTCTGTTGCTGTGACGAATATTACGGCGGAGTTCCATTATGTTTTGTTTTAATCAACGTCCTGCGCCATAAATATTTTGTTACCATATTTTATGGCGCCTCCCGCATATAAAAACATTGTTTGCTTCTCTGCTACAAAACAGTTTTCCATTTCATGTATATACTACATATCATCTCGTATGGACATAGTCTACAGGTGTATTCGAAACCTCTAATTAGTCGCTTTTCCCTTTTTAAATGTTAGCTCATGGGAGCTGTAGCCCACCATGATCGCTGTCAGTTTTATCCCCGTACTTCAATTATTGAGTCTGAGCAAGACCCATTCAGCTCAATCAATGTGGGACACGGCCATCTCCGTCTCTCTAATATTTTGAGTGAAATTCAAATTTGATTTCTTGCTATCCGGTTAACGCTCTATGAGACAGCTGCTCTGGCGATCATGGCGTCGATAATCTTCGCACGTCACACTTATGGGATTTTCTCATGACGCCGCGGCGCAACCGCATGCGTGACAATCTTCCATTTTCGAAATCGAAAAAATTTCCTTCCCTGCAGCCCTCTTCGGTTGTTTGATTTCCAGCGGCGTTACTCTTCTTTTCTTGTAGCATTGTACTTGCTCTCTACCTAGTATTATATTGTCAGCTTTTTCATTACCTTAAAGGCAGCGTACACGATGGTTGGAAAGAGAAGTGGCTTGATGACGTCATTTGGCGTCATTGTTGAAGAATTTTGGGATACGATCCCAACCACGCCAGCTCGCGATGGGTCGAGTCCACAACAACGGTCCATCCCAAAAAGTCATGATAGAAACCCTCCACCCTAGCATGTGTTTACTGCCTTTAATTGAGGTTTTTTCACTTGTGTTACTTTTGACAGCTTTTTGCTCGAACCCCAGGTTTCGAACCTCTCTTTTCGATACTACTCATCCATGTTGCCATACATGTACTTTTATTCGCTTCGTCACCATAATAAGAATTCACTTTGAATTTGTAAATACGGAACCGCCTTTTATTTATTGCATTTTTGCCAAATCTAGTCGATTGTCTTTTAGCTATATTGTTGTCCATTTATGTCGTTATAAGTGCTAATACTTACTAGTGCATTGCTCACTTCATCTGCTTCATTTTTTCCGTGTAAAGCTTATAACTCCAATTTGAACTTGTGATACATTCAGACGAAGCCGAAGGATTGGTCTACCGCAGTTGCGGCGAAACAGTCCGAAGGCAATGAAATAAGAACCCTCTTTGTCTTCTGCGCTGGACGACATCACGATAGCTTACGTAATCAACCTGAACGCATTGCTCCTCCCGCTTCTCTCGGCAGCTAGACCGTTCACCGACCTGAACGAAATGCTCTGGCAGGAAATTTGGAGGAGGTCGCAACCCCGAAGATGACCCCAGCCCCAGGGAAAGCCTCACTGGCTGCTGCGGTCCAAAAGCAGAGCGCCTCGCTCCTTCAAGGGTTCAGGATATTATAGTGTCCGCGTAATTCCACACTCGGTGCATGAATGCCGAGTTTTATTTTCATTTTTTTGATCAAATTATTAGTATAATAGAATATAGCATATCCCCGTGGAAATCTAAAATTTTACGGAGCCGCATTCGCCGAGATTCCTAAACAGGATCAAGCGTGGGGTTTGATGTACACAACAGGGGGTCGCATCCAACCGCTACTTCAGCGCGCTTTGCCATAAGCCCCGAATTTCACACAATCACGCTTGCCCCGTAATAAATCTCTACTGAAATTTCTGGAACTAACTAGCGAAGCATTAACTTCCATGGACTTGAGATGAGACCCAGATATATCGACAGAGCTTCAAACGCTGATTACAAATATGGAAACTAAAACTGCAAAATGAACCTGCCAAGGAAGTTGTGAGCAGTCAAAGTTGCCTGGAAGTGAAGCATTACACTAGCCTCCAGGCTTTCAAAGTCGCCACATGAGTTAAGTGACAAGTGCTCTCGGAACTTGCACTCCAACGAGAGAGAGCTTATGACCTCCAGGGTGAAGAGCGAGGGCACCACCACTGCTCCGCGGCGACTCTGAAAAGCCTGGGGTGCAGCACGGTTCATGTGCAGTGCTTTACTTTAGCCAACTTTGACTGCTCACAACTTCCTTGGCAAGTTCATTTTGCAGTTTTAGTTTCATATTTGTAATCAGCGTTTGAAGCTCTATCGATATATCTGGGCATCTCAAAGTTCCATGGGAAGTTGAATGCCTTTCCCTGGCAAGTCACAATCCTAATCCATTTCACCAAATTAAACAAAGTGTGCATAAAGAGTTTTGAGACCAAACTACGTCGTATAACTTCGTATAAACGTATCCGGTTAGTTAACACAACTCTTCCATCAAGAGACATCACTGAATACTGCCCAGCCAAAAACAACACCGAAAACACATAACTATTAAACCGATTTATACACGAGGTCATACTTTCATTACAAGCACATGACGACAATAGTCGAAAATACGGATGAGTGTTCTAATAGTAAAAAGACTGCTACCGCTACGAATCAAAATGTAAATCCGGGTTTCGAACCATCAATTCCATGATTAAAACGAGACGCGTTAAGAAAATATCATTTACTTTCTGAGAAAAAAAAAACAGTCACGCAGTATTTAACGCCGCATAACAAGTTGGGAAATTGCAAAGCCCATCACACAAGGGTGGGGGAACGGGAAGACGATACGGAGACAGGAGAACCTATTTAAAATCTCTTACTCTTAGGTGCACCACACACACTCACGCTTAACTCCTATGTACATGAATCATTTTTTGCCCTTCTTTGGCTGTGCTGCTGGAGTATTTCTGGGAGGCGTCACAGGTCTATTCGTACCCACACCTCCGTATGGGAATTTCTTCTTTTCTGCAGGTTTCAAGATCTAAACAATTACATTTGCGTGAAAACATAACATGACAACAAAAAGCATTTGAAACCCAATAAAGTAAGAGCCTCAGTAGGAATCCACTTCCACTCCAAATAGTTTCAAGGTTCAAGAAACGAGGGACCCTCTAGTGGTCTCTTACACCTGCGTACGCAGTGCCCTAGTTGTCGTGGATCTATTTATGTGTAGATCGATGCGTGTGCGAGATGAAGTCAAAGTTTGCACACCAATTAGACGCACGGCGCCAAATCCACAGAACACTAAACGTTGGCTACACTAATGAAAACAACATGGGTGCTTCGATAACCTGCTTGCGCACAGTTGCCGCTGCGCGGCTTATTTCCACTAGCGATTCATTTCGCCCTTCTGCTTGGAAGGAGGTGAAGGGAGGGTGATAAATTAACTTAACCGACTGGTTTACCAACCCACTTTCACAGTGGTTTCAATTAAACCTATACAGCGCAACTTGAGGGCGAGAAGATTACGATTAGAAATCAGCCCATTAGAACTGAGGAAAAAGTGATCACTGGTGCTGGGTGAAAAAAAACCATGGGAAACGGCCCAGAACCCGGGAAATGGAACTCCTATTGCCCGTTGACTCTCGCATATATGCGACTCTCATAGGTGCTGCCCCCTTCAACGCTATCGCTCTCTCTGCTGAACACCCAGAAAGCTGCGGCGAGTGGTTAACCAGTCGATGGGCGCACAGCGCCAATGGCGCTATGGGGAGGGCCCAGGCCTAGGTTGCCGGGGAGTATCTCCTCTTTCCGCGGGGAAATGTATTGCCAGTCCGCAACCTTAGATGGTTCAACAGGCGAGTTTCCCCTTCTTCGACCTTCGACTTTATCAGAGAATCTTTCTTTAATCCAACAACGACCGCTGTTGTGCATACACTGCCCCATCTTTTCCCATATTTTTATCAGTAGTCGGTAACCTTTCAGGAATTTCATTTTCGGTAATAAAACGCTATGTTTCTATGGACCGATGGTGTCCTACTGATTAAAACATAAAATGGAAAGGAACATAACAAGAAAGAAGGCACACCAGAGGATCAATCTGGTGTAGTTCAAGCACACCAATATTGAAAATGGTTACACAGGGTTACACGGAGATTTCAACTTCCTTTGAAGGCGATGCAAAGCATCGATGAAGCCCCTGAACAAGGACTCTCTCCCTTCCCTCAAATAAGGCAGTAGCGTGCCTGATGACGATGTCTGAACTTGCTTGCCCCATGACTTCACCAGGTTGACGAACTAATTGAACTCAGCCTCTGCACTCTCTCGCGGGTCCCTCCCCTCTCCAAGGCTTAGTCCTAGGGCATTCACCCGTTCTCTAATCGTCTGTGCTCTAGCCATCGCGGCAGGACCATTGAAGGAAAATCAAGTAGTTCATGAACCGAACTTCACCAACCCGCGCATATTTGGATTAGCGGCTACGTCGTAATCCACGTTGCGTGCGATGAGGTGTGTGTGAGGGATCTCGTCCTTCAGCCCCCATAGCCGTTATAAGCCCACTTTGAAAGGCCCTAGTCCAATTGTCGCACAGCGGTAACGGCACACGTGTGATACTCGCAGGCCGCTGGATCCTCGATCCAGTATAGATTGTTCAACATAACCTCATCTGGGGTTGTCTCTTTAAGACGATGAAAGACACAGCGCGGAAGAAGTGTGAGAAAGAGGACGCAACAGATCCACAAACGTGGTTGTAATCTGGAGGTCTATCCTGCAGACCAAGTGGACCGTTCCCGACCTCTCCCTGTGTTGTACCTTGATTCGAGGAGTCTCCCCTGCGTAAAACTGTGGCAAACCGCTGGGTCAACCAGTAGCCAATGGGAGGAATAACTGACCATGAATAAAATACCTACCTGGAAAGAGCACATCAATGTCTCATCGACAGTCATCATCGACCCAGCATTGTCAAACTCTCCACAATAATTCGGTGCTGAGAACAAGGTGACTAGTTGTCGTTTAGCAAAGAACTCATACCCGTCCTCAACAACCTGAAAACACTTATTTCGAGACCATTTTGGATTTTCTGCCATGAATCTATGGTTCTTCTTAGCCAAACATGAACCAGTTTTTACAAGTGAGCTTATTTTATGCTTCAAACTTGAGGTCTCAGGAAGTAAACAATGGTCATTGCCTTTAACATTGGGAGGCTGGAACAGAAACTCAATCCTACTGTTTTATTAGCTGAGCAATAAGCATAAATGAAAAAAATGAGGATTACCTGATGAGCTCGACAAATGAGATCAAGGTCGTGCTTGTGAAGGAACTTTGCCACGACTTCTGGCCCGAAGGTAAACGAAACGCCACGATCATTTTCACCCCAGCCGGTGACGTCCTAAAAAGCAATAGTCTAAAACCTGTGTCTACTGACTGTAAAATGAGCAGATCAAAAATTGCAAAAAAGACCTCAGACAAATGCCTCATTTCACCCTATTTTACGAAGCCGCAGCGAAAAACTCGCGAATGGCAACGATGACTCGTCTGATACCAAATCTATCTTCACAGGTCGTTATAAGATAAATGCAAAGCAACCAAGCACGGCGAAGACGAACCTTATCGGGATCTGACCATAACAGATCACATAGAAGACCTTGATCTGGGACATCCGTGGGGCGCATAATGCGACGAATTTGTTCCATGGATTGCAAATCAGGAGACAATCCTCCATGACAACAGAATATCTTTTCATCTATTATGGCCGCAACGGGGAGGCAGTTGAAACACTCCGTGAACGTCTTCCACAACTTTATGTTATATCGGCGCTTGCCTGGAAGTGTGCTAATGTACTATAGCACTGAGAAAAACCTTCCAGCACTTAGTGACTGTAATAGACTCACATTCATCATAGAAACCATATATCCTATTAATCGAGGCGCACTCGTGATTTCCTCGTAAAAGAAAGAAGTTCTCCGGATATTTGATTTTGTAGGCTAGCAAGAGGCATATTGTTTCAAGAGACTGCTTCCCTAAAAATACGCCGCTTTTCCTAAAAGACAATTCATAAGAATGAAAAGATACCTCTGTCGACATAATCTCCTAGAAAGAGATAGTTTGACTCCGGAGGGAAACCACCATACTCGAACAACCTCAAAAGATCGTAGTACTGCCCGTGAACGTCACCTGATAAAAAATATAACTGATTCGCAGGTACTGATAGAACAGTCAAGGAAAGAGTCAAGGAAAAGTAAGGTCACTGGAAACTTAACAACTCGAACAAGTAAACAATCTATTCAAAATCTGTACAAAGTAAGCTGCAATATAACATCACTCTTATCAATTACAAGTGCTTCTGCATGTCTTGCCCACGATTGTAGAATAAATAACCGAAAGTTATGAATATAGTATAACAAAAACTAATCGCTTTTGCTAGCTTCCATTCACACGTGGTGCATTTGAACGCGACATGAATTTTAATCGAGAGACACTCCTTCAGCGTCAAACTTCGATTGATTTTTTGACAGTTCTCAAATCAATATACGCACGTTTCCACCAATAAAAGAAGACTTCCAGGAGTTTTTCAAAGACATGAGTAGTGCAACGGTTCTCAATTTTTTGAACTGAGTAAAGAAAACTAGCTTTTCAATGAATTTGTGTAGTAGGGTTTCTAATCACCTCTACTTCTAATATCCCACTTTTGTGACCACTAACTTGTTTCAAATTAGTTCTTCCAAAAAGTGTCTCAATGAAGTTGATCACAAACAAAAACACTTCACTGAAAGCAGAGAATATACTCACCACAAATCTTCAGTGGAGCTTCCAACTCTAGCAGTATAGGCTGACTGAGAAAGATTTCACGAGACTTTATACAAAGTCCTTTGATTTCGTTCTCTGTTAGCTGCACATTTTTTCCTGGCTTGGATCCTCGCACTAAAATTACCAAGATTATGATTAGCAAAGAGTGGGTCGAAATCACGGATTTCAAGTACATATGAAAACAAGTGGGTCCAACTCTTCTCGCTCTGCTCTTTCATTAGAGAACACTACATTAGTATTATTGAACCGCTATAAATAATTGGCCCAAAACACGACTTGAAACTAGTTGTTTCTTTCCCTGATCATTTCGAAGCCGATGGAATGACATAGACTAAAAAATGGCTCCAAGTAATGTAGGAAACACATCCACGCCTCCACTTAGTTTTTAAAAAAAGAATCAGTAATTCTCGACGATCAACTTCCACGCATAGTGGGGCCTAAACAAAGGCCTCACACACCATCTAACGAAACGAATTAAGCTTCTTTACAGCTGATAAGGATTTTATTACCTTCTAGCAACCGTGCAATAATATTATCCAAGTTCAGCTTATCGGTATCGGCCATGACAGCAAATTCTGGCGCTGCGCTTCACGGTCGATCACCGACTAGTGTGGTCGACTGACCTAAAATCCAGCAACACTATAAAACTTACAACGGTTGAAGCAAAGCCTCTTCAACGACGCGACCCAAAAATCCACAAAAAAGTTTACGTCAAGTACGAATGAGTACACGCTTGCAACAGAAACACAACACATATAAAAGAAGGCATAGAACAAAGAGAGATAGCTTTCACTAAAATAAACATTGATTGAGCTTATGGAGTTAAGAGTCTTAAACTAGTACCGCCATCGCTAGGCCGATTGCCGAGAATTTCAGCGCGTCGGCGCAAAATTATCAACCGCATCGCTGCGCCGCTGCGCGTCAACATCCATTCTAAATGTGTGTCCCGTCACGAAAACAGTTTATTCACCATACGGTACAATCAGCTGATGTCGGATTGGTTTGGCGGCATGGACGCATTGTGCTGCCATCGATTGAGCTTCTTTTTGATCGATGAGTTTGTTCACAGGTTGATATGAAGGGCTTTTTTTGGATGCTACGTGGAGTGAAGTATTTCATGAACATTTTGGTGTTGTTTGATGTTCTATCAATTGCTGTTTCGATTCGCGTGACAGCTGTTGTCGTCACGTTGTCGATAAAGTCATTTTTTGCGCAACAAACGCCACATGTTCGCTCTTTTCGTTTTACCATCTCTCTTATTGTCATCCTTTTGTCGATTGCAAATATGAATTCCCTGTCAACTCATGGATCGATCACATCTCGTTGAAAACCGGCAAATTTAGGTGCTAACTTAGTTGGGGGGACCACGCGGCGGCGCCGCGCTCTGCTCGTCTGGCGCGCTCTCAAGCGAGATAGCACTGCGACTAAGCCTCGGCAGGGATGGGAATGCCGTAGACAGTGTGATCTTGCTCTATGCATGTTTGAACTGAAGTAACTTTGGAGGAAACAGGAAAAGGAGAAACTCTGGGTGGGATAGTGTTACTAGCGCCGTGTCGCCGCGTGGTCCCCCCAACTCAGTTAGCACCCAAATTCAATATATTTGCGCCCCTGGTAGTGCTGCATGTCAGCAGCTAAGGTATTTAGGGTCAGTTCAAATAAGTACGGAGGTTATTCTGGTGCAGAGCCCTCAGGACTTGCAAAACCACTTCAACTATCACCGGAGTTTCCTTGCATGCGACACCGAGGTGCCCTCTTGCTCTTGGGGTGTGGTTCACTAGGACAGAAAGCGACTTTTTCGCGTTTCGCAGCGCGAAACATTTTTCGCTGCAGGAACCTCAGGTCCACCGCTGATCATGAGTGGACCTGGAGTTCCGCAGCGAAAAATGTTTCGCGCGCGAAACGCGAAAGTCGCTTTCTGTCCTAGTGAACACGCCCTTCCCTTTGCTGGAATGGGCCGGTACTTTTCTAGAAGATCGTTTTTGAACTTCGTGGGGAACGAGCGAATGGCGCATTAATGAAGGATCTTCAAAGGGAAGTACTCCATCTCTTTTCTTC
>MU870037.1:0-15813 GCA_036418205.1 Ostertagia ostertagi | reverse complement strand
TCCTAAGGTCTTTGTACTCATTCTGTAGGTTATACTTGGCATACTTAAAAACCTCATTGCTCACGAAATGTCAAATATTCTCTTTAGTTTGGCAGAGGTTTTCCAGACCTTACGGATATGCCTGTTCAGTTCATTCCTCGTTCTTCTTTTCATTAACGTAAACATGCTGACAGAAAGGAATGACAGAGGCGAATACAAACCTATGCGTAAGGGAGATATGTGTTTTTACTGAAACAACCATAACCAAATTAATTTGGAGAAGTAGGGTGTCTTCCAAGATGTCCGTCGCGCGGCGAGGGCGCTGCAAAGGGCGAGTCGCAGGGCGTGCTATGCGATTCGAGCCGTAGTATGGTACACTGTTTAACCTGAGACCGCCCTCACACTCGGGGACGGGTAAGCGATGGAGCGATCGTGGTCGCGCCGAGTGTGACGGCGGTCTGACGCTACAGAATGTAACCGCTACAGATTTGCTGTGACTCGTCCTTTGCCGCGTCTGCGTATCTTCCTTCGCCGCGCGACGGGCCTCTTGGGGGACACTCGGGGAAGTAGGTAAAATTTGCCTTTTCATGGCCTTAACACGTCATTTCGGTCGAACTTCCATTACTGTAACTCCCGATAAGTTAGACAGATCGAACATTATTGAAAACTTCATCGCATCTAAGTATTGCGTATTTACAGCTCAAAATCCATGGATTTGGTGTGCGGCGGCTGCGCTCGCAAAATCGCTCTGTCCCACGCGGTGCAAAAACATAAAACGCGCGTTAACGTGTGACCGACGATGCGAAGATCCTCTTAAAAGCTGTGATGAAACTAGTCCACGCTTAGTAGAGCAGGTCATTGGAACGAGCGTTCCCGTGAGTTAGTTCTTGAACAGATATTTCAGAACACAACAGTTATCGCTTCTGCCCGCAGAGTCTTATGTATCGAATCAGTGTATACAGTGGTTTTTATTAGGAGTACTGTAGATCTGAGAAGAACGTGGAAAGGTAAGGGTGTAGATTGTGGCGCCTGCGGGAAATTTGTGTGCGCTTAACTGGGGTTTCGGGAAAGCCTTCATAAGTTTCACAGATTCATGAAAAAAAAAGGAATAGAGTTGCATTGTTGAGGCTGACTCAATCTTGTTTTGCACCACGCTTTGCCTTCTAAGCTTTTTCTTTCAGGGTAAAAATACAGTTGGAACCAGATACATAAGAAGATTAACCTTATCTTAGGGCGCTTTCTAGTCTTTCGTCCGATCGTAATGATCCACAGCATTGGGTACGTATCGATTGCTCGGTCGTCCGTCACGTCCAACGATCGATACTTACCTTATGCTAATGCTATCTAGTTAATCATACGATCGTTATGATCAGACGATGTGAAAGTGCCTTAGGTCCATACCCTACTGTAGCCGTTTCCAAAGACGTAAAAAATGTTGGCACGGCGCAGATAATTATTTATTTGTATTTCTACTGCAGTGCTTCGGGGACATTGTTGATTTACCGACTAATATGGAAACCCAAAAGTTTTTCCATCAACAACTTTAATTGTGAGTTCTCTTGATATCTACTTTCTCGAAAGTATAGCGCGCAGTGTTTATAGCTCCATAAACTTGGATATAAATATCATTCGAACTATTATTCAAACTAAAACGGGTTTCGATAAGATTTATTGTGCTGTTTATGAGTAGTGGTACATACAAACTATTCGTAAAGGTATGGTGTGCTTCATCCAGACTAAGCATAGGGGTATGAGAAGTTGGGTCATTAGGGAGACGAGAAATCGGTTCGCTTAATTCACAGTAAGGGCGAGGAATTCTAGAGAAAAGTGGAAATACCTTACGCATTCCGGGGTCATCTTCCCCACTAAGGTTTAGTTCTAAAGTGCGTTAAAGAAACAAGTTCTCTTCCAAGGTACAAGCGGAGCCATCGTTTTGTACTCCTACTGACTAGTAAAGGGCGCCATTCGTTACGGGTCCACTGCCTCCTGCCACAGTTGAACCCTTCAATGTGGAGCGGGGTTCCGTGAGCCCGGGGCCGTGGGGTGGGGGGTGAGGGCAGTTACTTTACATGCGTGAGAAGCTGGAATGTTCAAATCCAACCGCGATCGCATGGGATCCCCGCGGGTTGAGGCAGTGGGTCCCGCAACGAATGGCGCCCTATACTAGTCAGTAGGAGTACAAAATGATTACTCCGTACAAGCGCGTTGGGCTCTACGTCGCATGCCTTTTCACTGGAAGAGCTCTCACTTCTAGCATTATTAGTGTAGCTTTGGGAATTAGGTATTTGGAATGATTTCATTCAAGAATTCAGAATAATTGTCATGGCCCATATTTGCTAACGTAAAAATTCTGAAACCACAGTCAAAGCTAAATTTCGTAGAACGGAGATTTAGCGCAGAACCTGTTCTTTTGGTCAACGGCAAAACTCGTGTTAAGCATATACAGTTGAAATGTGAGTGTAGAGGTGCCAAGTAGTGGGTTCTGTGAAAAAAAAAGACCAACAATATGGAGGCAAAAGCAAAGTCAATCATACGAAGTACAACTAATATTGGTGAGAGTCCAAGGAGAGCGGATTATGATGTGAAGCCATTCGTGAGTCCACCAAGTAATTCGGAGGTCGATTGTCTGGATACCGGTGGATCGATACTTTTTATGCGCATAACTTCGTCGCTAGGTTTTCAACCGTGAAGGCACCATGTATTGTGTATGTAGGCCCTCCACTTACCCCTCACCGCTACCCGTCTTTTTCATCAACATCAATTTTATCGCGTCTTTTCTTCAATATACTCTCGCTGTCGTACATGCTTCTAGATGAGCCTCCCTACTACTTCACTTTCCCATGGGCAGCTTCCATGAAAAATCTGTCGGGTCTTTTACATACTCAGGTGTATGTGGCTCATGAGCAGGCCCACGACAAACAAACAATTTCGGTTTATATATTGGAGAGAAGGGTCAGTCATTTGCGAAACAGCTAATCCTAGTCGTGTTTTGCACTATCAGTTCTCAGTAGGGTATGTCTTCGCCGTTCTTAACATCGCTTTACGCTTCGCTTTCATCTATGGCATTGAGTTCATAGTTTTGGAACCATCGGAATATTCGAATCTGCGAAAAGAAAAAGATACGTATCGACCAGGTGAATCCGCGCACGCGCGAACGCGGATGCGAAAAGGTTTAATACGTATCGACGTAGTAAACCACGCCCTATTAGCGTTGCTAGAGGATTTTCGCCGTAGTACAGCCTATTAGCGTTGCTAGAGGATTTTCGCACCGCCGTTTCGATGCTGCGATCTCCGATTGACTGATCGATAGACACTAATTCCTTTCAAGAGGATTCGCAGATTCCAATGCGCGATTCGAAGCCCCTCCCATTTTGTGGATCGATACGCACTTCATTCATTTCGCATTTGCGCAGATTCGTTCGGTTCGAGAGCGTCCTCTCTGGCGCGACGCATAGTCGGTCGTCCGACAGCAACGGTCGCAACTGTCTGACTGTCTGACTGCATCTAATCGTCGAATACTCAGGCAAGTCCGACGATCGATACGCATCCAATGCTGTGCG
Organism: Ostertagia ostertagi; assembly: GCA_036418205.1. Taxonomy (NCBI): domain Eukaryota; kingdom Metazoa; phylum Nematoda; class Chromadorea; order Rhabditida; family Trichostrongylidae; genus Ostertagia; species Ostertagia ostertagi. The sequence continues at coordinate 12,274 of MU870037.1, read as the reverse complement.
ACACTTGCAGTCGTTGCTGTCGTCCGACCGACTATGCGTCCGGCCTCTGGTGGGGGCGTAATTTAATGAACAATGCTATGCTTCGGTGTTTTTCGTGGTTTGCATCTGACATCTTCGCCCGCCTGACATCCCTTGGCCACCATAAATCCATTTTCAACACTTTATTTTTTAGACAGTGACCCCTTTTGTGTAAATATGTGGGTAATGTGTTCAATCAGTTTTTGATTTCATTCGCAAAAAGTGATGAAATAAGTCTTTACATGGTCCCCATCAGTCATCCATTTGATTTGTTCGGCAAGTTTTAAAATTGCGCTTTCATTTGAAAGAGTTTCTACAATGGATCACCCGTCATTCCCGAAAACCTCTTTATGAAGTGATTTAGCTTTTCATAGTCTGCTTTTCAGTGTTATGGAAGTTTTTCAAACGAAAAATTACATTGCGAAATGGAAAGTTTGAATGGTTCATGCGAACACCGGGAAGTTGCTCGTGAATGCTATTGATTTACATTTACCCTATCTCTCGCCTTTCTTGAAATTAATTGAATTAGCGTAAATAGTAGTGAATCAGATATAATATCCTATTATAGATAGGGAAAAAAGTGAGAACGAAGCTCTTTTCATGTTGGAATGGTTCTTCGAAGTGAACAGAAGTGCTCACTGAGTTTCGAGTAGCGATGACGGGTTTGCAGCCTGCAGTTGGCTTTTCTTCCGCGAACTGCACTTCTCTCAGAGTGCAGTTCTTATTACCGCGTACCTTCTGTCAGAGGCTGCAGTGAAAATGTCCTTTTCACTGGCCTTTTTTCTTCCGAAATTCTGACTCGTTTCTTTGCTTTTGGGGGAAGTATAAGAGCTGTGCTTGTTCGGAATTTGCTTTACAAGGGGGTTTGTATTTTTTCCCAAACTATCTGGTTTTGATTTGAATGCTCGGAAATTCATCCTCTGCAAAATTTAATTTTGATCAAATGCTCACGTGAGTTGTAATGTTATTCTGGTTCGAAGGCGATCACGTGTCCCATGTCCCATATCGACGAGCGTTTTGCCCCTGCTCAGCCGTTTCTGATGCATTCCTTAGGATTTGTAATTGATACATCCGATCAGAAAAGGCAATGCTGGTTCTTTTTACAATTCGCTATTGCTCTGGTAGTCATCTTTTGTTTTCCAGTAGTTCTTGCAAGAATTACTGAGTTAGAAGGGATGACCATAGCTCTCAAGACTTGTTAAGGAAGAGCTACGAAACTCAGTTTAATTTCCTCCCTTCGTCATATATCCTGCCATTAAGAGGGTCAAATCTGAACGGAAATTCGAAAAGAAGAGAAGGGAGCTCAGGAAATAATAGAAGAATTCCATACAGTCTCCATTGCAGAAGAATTTTCGAATCTGCGCTCCTCTCATTATCTGCGATTTTGGTCATTCCTGTCTTTTTAATATGTGCAATGCGCCGCGAGTTCAATCGAAGAGCTCCATGAGCCAAAAGTTCTTTTGCCTGCCCTTCGACGTATGAAACTGACATAAGGTTCAAGGTAAAGTACTTAAGATACAAGTTAGGGGCTTTTCAAGAGTTTCATAGGCTACCAAAACCTGTGCTGTTTTTTCGAATTCATTGCACCATTCCTGCAGGGTACTCCTAGTCGAATTGGAAATAGCTGGAGTCTAAGTACAAAAAACTGGAGTCCGTAGATCGGAGGAATAGGTTTTCTCAGTTTTTGGTTTTCGACTATTCCAAATGTTTCGTGGGCTTCTTTCATTGCGCCATCAATCAATAGTGTAGTAGCAGCTAACCATTACTAGCTCCATTGGAATCGAGCTTAATGAGCCTCCCTTTGAAACACGACTAGTAAACCCCATGTGGCGCTATACTGTTTGTCAGTGCTGACAAAGCTCTTATTCATTTTTAAGTAGCGCACACATAATCTCAATAGCGATAGTTTATTCTCAAGTTACGTCAAACCATGTGACTTTCTTCGCTATTTTCTGCGATGTATGTATTGACTTTTGCAGGTTCTTTTTTTCTATAGGGGAATAGGAAGAGCTGTGTCTCAAGGGCTAAAATCGCTTTCAACTAAATGAAACGGCCAAGGCTGCCGACAAGAAATGCTAATCGGAAATTCAGCTAACTAAAAAAAGCGAAATTGGTTCAACTCCTGCTCAATTGCTGGACTTGGAAGGAATAGGGTCTTCTTATCCTTGCCTGGCTGGGGTGGAGACGAAATAACGCCAGTTTGCCATACGGAACCAGGTTCCGTGCTGGGTGCGCACGCAGTTTTTCTGTTCGGTAAGACAGACGATAGGCCGACGTCATACTTTGCGAATCGAGCGATGCACCAGCATTCGTACTAGGTACCAGCAAATCTTGCATAAAGCTTGAATACTTCAGGCCCGGTGTTTAGGCTAGCGTCTTTGAGTGCTGGTGTGTGGTTGCCTCAGTTACAAAGAGCCCTTTGGTTTGAAGCCACCACCACACAACCTGTCCGAATTTCAGCCAATTCTCCGTTTTACTCTTCCTATTTCAGCCGGGATAAGGTACTCGTTGATGTTTCAAGAGTAATTAAATTAATATTCGATCATTTCTTGTCAACATCATAACACCGTTTGGATTGATTTGGCCGACTTCGCTAGCGATTTCGCCAGCGATTCGCGATTAGCAAGTATTGAGTTGGCCCATAATTCGGCCGACGGGACTTCGCTTGTCCGTTTCGCGACTATGACGTCGGTCTTATAGGCCGGACGCATAGTCGGGACGACAGCAACGACCGCAAGTGTCGCATAAACCGCGGTTGCAAATGGAAGGCGACGCGGTCACCCAATGCTAACCCAGACAACACGTGACTGCGCGTGATCGTATTTCGAAAGTCCCACTGTAGTGTGGAATAGTAGCTGCGTATTGATCTGCGACACTTACGATCGTTGCTGTCGTCCGACAGCAGCGGTCGTAAGTGTCGCATGTGTCGCAGATCGATACGCACCCAATGCTGTGCGACACTTGCGATCGTTTGCTGTCGGTCCGACTGACTATGCGTCGGCTAAGCGCGAGAGTATGCGTACTCCTGTTTTCAAACCAGAAGGAGTTGGGTGCAGACCATACACCACAAGTGACGACCGCCTCCACAAAATGTTAGATGTTTTCTGCCAGTGAAGTTATATTCTGTCAGTTGTCACTAATTACAGCTATCATTTACCAAAAATCAGCTATCACTATGAACCACTACTAACCAGATTTACTTGGAGGTCGTCGTCATGGTCTGCACCCGACGCTCTTCTCGTTTTTTGAAAGGGATGCTACGTTGGGACTTGTGCTCACTACTATGATCTTGCGAAAATCGAGGAAACGTGAGCCAGAGTGTAGCCTTTTCAGGAGGTGGGGGTGGAGGTGGTCATTGAAATGCGTGAAAAAGTGGAATGTGCGAGGTATTCCATAGTGTCTTGCTACATCATAGTAATGGGCACCAGTCCTCACGTAACATGGACTTGTCAACAGGTATTTAATAGCATCAAACGAAAAAGATATTGACTTTTTCAGGGCCGTTGCACATGTGCCGCTGCTGTTCTGCGAAATCAATGGCTCACATAGCAGCGGCCCCAAAAATCGATATCACTTATGCTTTTTGGTGCTGTTAATTATCTCACGACGGTTGCAGGTTATGCATTTGCGAATTACTTGGGTATAGCGGTACGGTTTTCAAAACGTCCATCAACCATTCGGCTAGGCAATTCAGCGTTTTGTAATGAGGCCTGGGAGCTCTCACACGCGTGCACACTGTCACAACATTTCTGCTTTCTTTGTTTCATTTTCTTCTTCTTTAGGAGGTTTGGTTCTAGTGGCATACAAACGTATCCGTTACCTGTTTAGTTGAGCTCTTTCCATTATTCTATCTCAAAAAAGTCTGGGTCTATTCCAGTTAGGGGGGCATCATGATGCAGTTTCTCGGCGAACTAGTGTGAACTCGAACATTCCAGCTTTTCACGCATGTCAAGTGACTGCCCTCACCCCACCCCCTAGACTGGCTACACTCCCCCTGGCTCGGAGTTACCCTAGCTTTCTGGAAAAACTGCATCATGATGCCCCCTAACTGGAATAGATCCAAAGTCTGTTTTGACCTGTTTCATAGCGCCTTTTTTGCCTATGCGTAGGAAACACGAGGAAAGATGATGACAAAAAGTGATCTAGTGACCATCGCGATGCGTGCCACATGCATTGCTTGGTCTGCGATCTTGTGATTTTGCGGTCGCATGATCTCAGTGATGAATCTACTCCACACTCTTAGTGCAAATTAGTCGCAAAGTATGACCGCGGTTTCACTTTTTGTGGATGCTAAACACTTTAGGGAGCGTAGGTTTGAAGTTAGACACTTCAGCGACATTTTATCAATCCAGGAATCCCAAGTGATCTTAGACAAGGTTCAGAATGATTCATTATTCGTGATAGGGTAAACACAAGGCGACCTCGCCGTAGCTGACGATGGTTTATAATGACTTGATTCTTGGCATGAATGCACAGTTAAACCTGTTCGTCATCGCATTGCTGGTGGTGTGCGTTACAGGTGGGGCGCTGTTGACAATTGTTTGGTGACAGTGAGGACTAGTATAAGGGATGTATTATAGATCGGGAAAGGATTCTATCGCGTCATTTCCTGTATACACTTTTGCGCTCAGGTGCACTTCTCATTGTTCCATTGCGCTGTTGAAATTTCATTTCTTCAAAGATCTGTAGTACATATACCCTGAAAACGAAATTGTAGTTCACTTTTAAAATTTCCTAGAAGAGTCCTTCTCATCGTTTTTAGTACGATTTGAATGAAAGACTCCATCCAGGGTTATGTTTGACTTGCTCATGCTTCTTGTAGCTAAAAAGTTTTGTTCTAATGGCGTACGCTGATCTTGAACTCCCAGCACCTTTCCAAAGGTTTTGAGCTGCGAAATTGACCATATCTATGAAATTTGTGGATCCAGCAGTCTTACCTGTGGAAGAGATTGGCCCAGCGGCTGAATGTTTTTGATCAACATTGACGCTGAATTCACTGGTATTACATTCGATCTGTCAACGATCTTTTAGGGTTGTACAAGTTGTAGTGGCTTTTAAAAAGGGGGGTGGCCTTGAATGATATTGCTTGAACCGTCCGTTTTATCACATCGTCTCATGCGGCTGGTTACGTATGAGTCAGTTCTAGCCAGACGTAATCTCAGCAAGTCAGCTGACCGTTGTTTTTGCATATTTTCATGAGCTTTGTTGAAGAACTTACGACATCAGCGTTCAGCATGAATCAGCTTCGCTTTTCTTTCCATTTCTCTCAAGAAGTGTCATCGATGATGAGTGGGTACCTGCAATCATCTCTGTTTCCTTCATGGCTTATCTTCCACCACCTCTCGGGTCTTTATGTTTATGGCCAAGTTCGTGATGACTGTTGAGGTCTCAGTTAACTCATTCACAACTAGTATTTCGTGTATTGTTGCCAAATTAGATCCAAACTTTACCAGAGTGTTTTAAGTTTTTGTTTCCTTGAAATACGTGTTCTCTACCCCAGTACAAATTCCACGATGGTCTAGTTGTTGCATGTGCAGGCTCAAAAAGTGGAAGTGGCTGTGTTACTCAGCATTTAATTATGTAAACAAAAAACCGCAGTGCAGATCCAACATTTTTCCAGATAATTCCAGATATCAAAAATACTGGTCATGCGCAGATACTGAATATCTGGATGAGCTTTTGTTCGTATCGCTATAAATTTAGCGTTACGCCCGTCTGCGTTAGACGCAACTTTATTTTTTTGGGTTCCCTTTGCTTCTTGCTATCGTACTTAATCGCTTGCCATCTTGCCAAGTTTATAATATGGATCGGTAGAGGGCGAAGACCATCCCAGTAAGTGGGCACCTTAGAGCGAATTCAGTGATACTTTTGCCATCAGCCCACGAGTGGAAAACTTACTTATGTAGAGGTTCGCTCCATCGGTTAATTGGGAAATGGGCTATGAAGGAACTGTTTCATAGATTCTATAGTTAATCATATTTACCTTTCTACTTCAGAATGGTCCCCATGGCGGGTGGCCGAGCTATCATCGACGCGGAAGTCCTGGGACTAGTGGTGCGATTGGGCGGTGTAATGTCGCGCCATGACACGTGGACCTTTGTTGTTTTTACAATTGATTTGGAGTGTGGTCGCTTCTCGGAGGGCCCATGCTGGCCATTGATGAAAGTTGGTTTTAGTTGTTCACATGTAAGGCAACGCTGAATACTGTGTAGGCGGAATATAGCATTGGTTGGTATAGTGTCCATCAGTTCGACTACCTCAACCTCTTTTTTCTTTGACATCACTGACGTTTCTCTCCACTAACATTCTATGTGAAATTCCGTTTCCAATTCCCATTCAACATTTCTGTCGAGCGACAGAGGGGGTGGAAGCGGCAATAAGCATAATGTATGGTGTCACTCCCACAACAGTAATATTTATGACTTGTGCTTTTTCAATCTTTCCATGCATCGAATTGAGGAATATCCTGTGGTTCGGTTCAAGCACTGTCTTCGGGATTAACGAAATGGGCCCATGTCTAAGACTTGCCTCAATCTCTTCCGCAGCTGTGACTGTACCGATGTCATGTGTCAAAGGTGAAATATGGCGGCCCTGTGAACCTTTTTTCTCCGAGCAATGACGAGAAATGGATAATATGGCAGAAGTTGAAAGCAATAACGGCGGAAACTCATGTCTAACTCCGTTTCTTCACGTTATCCTCACCGTCCTTGAAAGAGTTCTGCAAAATTGAGGGGAATTTTTTCGACTTTTGGCCATTTCGCCATCGCATTTTATCGCCGACAGACTAGCATCACCATCAACAATTCGGGCGTTAGGGATCACAGTGAAGCTACTGTGAAACCACCCATGATTACTGGAAAGTCCCATTCCTCAATCCACACAAGTTTTTGTTTATATAACTCGACGATTTTACGCTTCCAACGCTATTGTTAGAGGAAAGTTTCCAAAGCATTATCGATATTCTATGCGTTTGCGCTACACTTCCTCCAAGCAAGGAAGCAAGGCGGACCTTTTTTTCTGCGCTTTTGTTCGACTGTTTCAAATATTACGAACAGTTTCTGTGTGCTAATTCTGATAAGATTCTTGATCGTTCCTACCTCTTCGGGATGCAGTCGCTTCACTTTGAGTAGAAAATGAAGATGCTTTAGGTCAGTTTTTTCAGAGGGTGTTGTTAGCTTAAAGGTTACCGTGTTTTACGAAGACGGAGGACCCGAACTGTCTGTGCAGCGATTTGGATTTGAATTTTTATTTGCTTGACGCTGCATGCGAATTTGTTATTCTTGTGGGGGAAGCCGTTTTGCACTGATGGTGTTTTGTTAACCGCATGTCTCATGCATACATAGATTATTGAAATTCTATCTTGCCTCCTATTTGAGCTGCCTTCTCACTAAAAATGTATTAACAAAGTCGATTCTGGAGTGATATTATTAGTTTCCGTTTACTTTTAAGTTTATGTATCAAATAGGTTGTAGAGAAACTAAAGGACCATTTACATTTGTTGAAAATATACCAGAACTTGTGAAAAGTGCACTGGTTGGGAAGGTTCCGAGCCCTTGACGTTTTTATGAAGTGCCCCGGTACGCTAGCAGTCTCCTGTTCTCTCCATGATTCTCCAGTATAACTTACGCAGTGTTGAGGCAAAATGATCTGAATGAGCATTGACGATATCTTGTATAGAGTGATAACCGCTGGGGCTATGATCAAATGTGAAGGGACCAGAAATCCCTAGGTTGGGGAAATGTGTTAATGTGATTCCCTAGGAATTACACGATACCTCGTCTTGCTGCCAAAAGATAAGATCTGGGCAGGCAGGTGCTAGAGAAGGCAGTATGTTGCGTTATTGCGGCAGAACGCGTTTTTGGAACGATGCTATCAGTTTCTAAACGCTTGCAGTCTCGCCTCCACTGTCAGCTTTTACGTACGTGAGGGTGTGTCTGTAACCTGTCTGCTTTTTTGAGTTCTTGTCGTAGGGTGTGCCGCCTAAGTTCCAGTTTTTCTCTATGCCTTCATCGAGTGCAGTCTAGAGACCAACTTTGGAAAGAAACCCTTGATTTTTGTTTTCGTGTGTTTCTTCACGTGGTGGCGTTGCGTCCATGATTGCACTTTGTTTTGAATTCGAGCTTATTTACTTTTTTGGTCTTTGTTTGTTTTGGTCTTCGATCATCTCATCTTATAGGTTGAGATGAGCAAAACATTCGGGGTAATTGCACATGCACTACGAAAGCTGCTTTAATGTACTTTTTATTTGTAAACAGCGAGAGTGCGAATGTCTGGGAGGAGATGAATCAACCGAACAGCAGCACATATGGCGATTTTAATAAACGAACGGGGATTGACTTTTTCGCCTCGCTGTCTGTGAACATTGTGACATTCGAATATATCACGTTTTCAAAGGAATTCAGTCGTTGCTCGCAACCACAAAATACCGTAATTCTTCTTAGCAACGTGGAGTGGTGGGTTGGGATACCACGCACATTTCCCAATCGGATCATCCCTATTCTAACAAAACCTTTCACGACTCTAGGATTTTATTTTGTGCTACATTTGTATGATAGAATAAGCTCACTGACTTCTCTTCTCACTCTCTCCTACAGAAAGTTTTGCAGCGATATTGCGCTTTTGCCTGTCTCCGCGTTTCTGGGAAAAGAACCGAATGCGTAGCACATTCCCAAGGGAGTGGCTATAAATGGTCGTTTCACATTTTATAATTCCTTACCGCGCGCTCGCTTTGTCAAGCCATCACCACTTTTGTTCTTTATTTGTGCGATGTTATTGTTTTCGTTGCTCTGGCTGGTTTCGGGCAAAGCGGCATCGATTTGCTGTTAAGATGGCGAGTCTTGGTTCACCTTCCACGCGCCATCGTCGTGAATGTTCCGAGAACTTTGGTTTTTCGTAGTGTGTCATCGTGCCGAACAAATTTATTCAAGCAGTTTACGAAATTTCAACGATACCTGGAAATGCGAACCTCATCCTTCTGAATAATGCTGCTCCTGGTTGCCATACTCCTTAGCAGGGCCCGTATCCCATCGTATGTTCTCACCATCAGGGTTAGGGAACAAAAGAGCCCTTTGAACTCATTCGTTTTCAACGGCACAGCTCCCTTACTTTCCGCACATGCTTGTTTTTACACTTACGTATACATTACAAGTATGTGCTTTCTCATGGCGTTTTTTGTGGGAAAGATAAGGAAAGTTCCAAGGCAGGGGAAAAATACTTATTCCCTAGCCTTGAAGAAGGGTAGCATACGACCCCAGACGGAGTGCAGAGACTGAGAATTGATTGAAGAAGGTGGTGGCATCTTTATACATGTGACTTTGACATTGGCTTTGATCGTCATTACTCGTATAAATAATTAGTTTGAGATCCCTTTTCAAAATTGATTTGTAATCTCACTCAGTCAAGCTTCTCCACATACTCTGGAGTTGGTCGTGTTTTAGTCTTATTAGACCTCTGTGACTAGCGAAAGCTGAATTTGAAATTAAATCCCTTTCCGCTTCTGTATGTTAGCCAAATGCGTGGCGCTCGCTGGGAAGGGTTTGATCAACTCCGAGCATCTCATCCTTTTTCTCACATCGAATGAAGGCGAATAGGAATTCTTAAGGAGAAAGAGCAGCAGGAAGTCGGACAGAGAAATCGATTTTGCTGCTGAAGCGACAGATAGACGCCTATGAGAAATTTACTGTTTTTTATTACGGGAAGTCCATGCGGGCGACAAAGATGAGAAGCTGAAATCGAAATGGCATCCATTTCGAGGTCCTCAATTTCCGTTACTGCTCTTTTCCGGAAAGTCTTTTTACTAATCATGAAATCCCGATTGCCTTGCATTCTGCTGCAGAAGGAAATGGGCTTGACTCACAATCGTCACGTCAGTGCTGCAGTACACTCGCTGCCGCTCTGCGGGAGGTAGACTTAGCTTCACTTTTACCCAATTGTGCATTCCATCAAAGCAAGCCTTTCATTCCTACGCCTGATATTGCTAGATTTACCACCAGGGTCTGTGAGATCGCATCCACCAGTCGCGGTGTGCTCGGAGATTGGTTATAGTTCAGCATAGCCATATAGGTGATATGACTAATCACGTGACCGCCCTCGTGGGTACTTTCCACTATTGGACCGACGCGGTAGTGTTTGCTTGAAGAAGTATCAGGGTGTTTGAAGGTTTCACTACTTTCCCTGACTCGTCTTGATCGATTTTATACTTTTTGTGTTGCTCATCTTTCTGAATCTTCCCTACTACCTTTTTATTCAGGCAAAACCTCACTTCTCGTCCGACCATTATCGCTTTTCCCTTTTGCACTTTAGCGATGAGCGAAGAAAATTCTCTTCACACAGATCGGCTCATGCGATTCTCACTCCCGGTTTCTCCTACATAGTCCAGTTGTTTTTAGGTGTCCGAAGTGCTACACCCACCTTCTAATGATCCGCTTTGAGAATGTAACGTGGTGGTAGGAAGTTTTAGTATTCTATGCCTTTTGTATACTTTTTCTGCCCCTTATTTACAGTTTTTCTTCACATACATTCCGGCTAGCTTCAATCGTTGGAGCATTAACTGGTTACTGTACACCAAATACGTCTTTATTATAATTTGCCTTCGTGTCTTTTCTCATTTGTCCAAAGTTTTCTCCGAGCCTGACATCACATTGGCAATCTCATTTGTTAAGACAATATGACAATTCGTCATAATTCTAGGCAGTCCGCCTCGTACCGCTGAATTCTGTCGCTTTTTCCCTGAGCCTATTGAGCGGTAAGAGAGATAAAATGGATTAGTGGTAGAGAGACGTGGGGAGAGGAATGCCGAGGGATCCTTCGTTCATTTTACTGCTTGGCTCGGCTAGATTTCATCACTAAAGCTGCCTTTTACCGCTCCGTCATTCAATTAGATTTCGTCACTCGTTAAATGTCGTAACGTTCACACTTCAAACTGCGTTGGTTTTTTTTATGATGTGTATCCCTTTCTTGGCTCGCGTCGAAAAATCGTGCGGCAGTTGCATCTTCCGAAATTGCCGCGTAATTGCGTCGCGCGCGGCGAGTAGATTTTATTGCCGTCCGGTTCACTTCATCATAACAACATGATCAAATTCTAGCCGTGGTTCAATTGTTGAATGAAGAGAACGACAACATATGGCTACTATGTCTCCCCAATGTAATTTTAGGTAGTAATTGGTAATAGTTATTTTAATCCACTAGCATTAATTTCAAATAAAAATTGTTTGTGTGTCGCACCAATTCTCGAAGGTCGTTTTCTACTTTTGCAGTTCGGTTTGCAAGTTCGGTCGAGAGTGGAGTAGATACGTATCGATTGGTGGTTCGCGTCATAGATACGTACCTTCTCCACGAAAAAGGCACGACCGCGCAGTCGTATGATCGCGTGATCGAAAAGTCTGTTTCGGCCCTTAGGGAGACTTTGTTTTGTTGGTGTCTTTTTTTCTGAGCTTTGCTTAGTAAACGGCAAGTAAGTCAACTGGTATCCATGGAAATTAGCGCCGATCTTGTCAGGTTTGCTTGTGATTTCTGTTCCTGTACATTTTTGGTGTGGCACTTTATCTATCTTCCCCACTTTCATGACTGCTGAGAAACCAGATGTTTGAGAGACGTAATTAGCTTTCATCTGGAAATGACAGACAAATTAGGCTTCTTTTGTTCCTTCCTCCTTTACGTCCTTTCATGTTTTGCTGATGTGTGCGCCTCTCTTATGCTGAGCTACTTCAAAGAGATATTTTGGTTTGATTAAATCTCCAGTTGCATGTTTACTGAATCGTATAGGTCAAGTCTCAGAGCCCTTCGTCGTGTTTTGGCAGCGCATTCCCTATTACTTCCTTTGCCGTTCTCTGTTGTTTTTGCTGTTGAACTAAAGCTGATTCCACGAAGCTGCCCATTAGCGCACGGGTCTGAAAAATGCTCATCGATTATACAAGCCCAGAATCAGTCAGATCAAGTCGGCGTGCTAGTGGAGCCAGCTGAAGTGCAATAACAGCCCAGAAAGTAATATGCCGTTTTCATTCCGATGATGTTGTGTTAATTTATCATGCTCATACGAACTTTCGTTTTCAGATAAGCCATCTGCATGTCTGCGGAGGAGATGCCTCCCAACATGTCCAGCATAGGCAAGAAGAAGAAAAGAGAGAAGTCATCGCAGCCTGTGCAACCAGTAAGTACAGGCTTGAGCACTTTCGGTACTGTGGCGTGTTCAAAAATTCTTTCGATTCCTGGTCTTTTGCATTAGGAAATACATATGTATATTTTTTCTTTCTTATGG
>MU870035.1:0-31794 GCA_036418205.1 Ostertagia ostertagi | reverse complement strand
GGTGGGGGGGGGGGGGGGGCGGGGGGGGCCCCGGGGGGGGAGGGGGGTTGTTTTTTTTTTTTTTTTTTTTTTTTTTTTTTTTTTTTTTTTTTTTTTTTTTTTCAACCCGTGCGAGCTCCTCCCCTCCACAACAAAAGACGTAATCGCTGAACGTTGTCCAACGGGTGCATAGTGGTGACTCGCTGCTGGCCGGAAATCATTATAACGGCGCAGCATTTTTACTTACGCCATTCGAAATAATGACAAATATTAGTGCAATTTTAAACATACAAAATTACCAGCAGAAGTGGAAGAGAATATCTTGGTTTGAAAAAAAAAACAATACTTCCAACGCCACCAACTTTTTATTAGAAAAAATATTCACAGAGAAGCTGTAACAATTGTGCATCAAGCCAGTACTGACGAATCCGCTTTTTTTAAGTCTGGTTTACCATTTTTAGAGCTTTTTATAGAATTATATACGTGGGAAGCCGTTGAGCACACAAGTCATAGATCATTGCGAAGTGTAAATATTGTTCACGAGCGAGTTGCTATTGGCATGAGTAAACAGCGAATACTAACGTCGCAAAAATGGAATCATCCCGTTACGAATTAATATGCTTCACAATAAAACTAAACGAAGGGTCTTGATAATTCTATGGAGACGATTAGGAAAGTTACGTCCTAGATTAGGTAGGGGTCCTGCCCAGTGAGACAACAGGTAGTGCTTCAGTGGCAGTGACGCCTTAACATGTATATACCGTTATCGTTATCGTCCCGTTTTCATTCTGGAGTGCACCTCTTATCAAGCAGCCGCACCTTCTTATCTCATCGTATCATATCTTCCATGGGCTTACACTCGTCCAACAATTACTGCCTCACACCTTATCGATTGATAACGCGAGGTAGCAAATCCAGCGTGGAAGCCAGTGTGATGGCTTTTTTCAAGAGAAGCGATCGCGTTGGTTTTTAGGTGGGATGAGTTCCATGGATTATTAAAGGAAGCGGTCACCCTGGCTTCCACGTGGATCGCCGAACTACGCGTTATCAACCGATAAGGTCGGCGATAGATGGTCGTTTGACAGAGCTTGAAAGGAAGCGAGTCACGCTGGCTTCCACGCTGGATTTGCTATCCTCGCGTTATCAACCGATAAGGTGTGAGGCAGTAGTTGTTGGACGAGTGTAAGCCCATGGAAGACATGATACGATGAGATAGAAGGTGCGGCTGCTTGATAAGAGGGGCACTCCAGAATGAAAACGGGACGATAACGATAACGGTATCATATCTAACGTTTACCCCTTCCCTCGATGTCTTGGTTTTTGCTGAACGCAAGTGGATTTCGGCGCCTGTTCTAACATTGAGCAGGGCCCCTATCCACTCCAGTAAACAGCTTTCCTTATCGTCCCTATGAGGATTTAGTGGACCACTTCCTTTTGCCTCTATCTAGCCTGTTGATAAGGCGTAACGTAACGTATGCTAGTAACCGCTGCAACCGACCCCCTTCAATCCTAGTAGGTGCTTTGCCACCCGGAAGTGCGTTTTGTGATTATTCCGCCGTTGATAGGGCACTGCCCTTGAGGTAAGTCTCGGTCACTGGGTAGGCTTCCTACGCAACCAACTATGTAACTTTACCATTCGTCTAATTTTCGTGACCAATTCCTTCAAATGAGAGAGTCTAGTAGTCCTATGGAAGAGCTTCGAGGGTGACTTTGAGGGTGGAAGTAGCCTAAAAACAGCTGTGCAAAAAAAAATTCTAAACCGAAATTTAAGCAATTCGCATAACTTATCTTAATTTCGTGATAGTGACTACTGACTCCGTTGGACTAAATATTGTGACTGACTAATATACAACTGGCGCGAACAGCAAATGATTATGTCATCAATCAGAACCGCACCGGAGAGTGTGTTTGGGGAAGACGAAACTGTGGTAAAAGATGGTGACCTTCTAAAGGGGGGTTTTATTTATGTGTTCATTATCTTTGACAAATATTTCCGTGATTTTAGATTAACCCCATTCCTAAAAATTTTTTTGTTTTCCATTGAGAAGCGGACTAACAGGAGATATACAGTATGGGCTGCTAGACGCGCTATCTCCCGTTCCTGAGCGGGCTCTTGCGTAAGTGTTCTATTATCAGAAGAAGGATTTACTATACTAAATGGGAAGTGATTTTGTCGCGTGGGAATACACAAGTTAGCTCGAGATGTCAACAATAACATCATGCGTGAACGGCACCGAACAAAATAGAGTTTCTTTCGCGATTTCGATGCTGCAAGGGTTCTTTGTTGAAGAGAAGAACTAGTAAAGTCTAGCGTGAAGCGATGTCGATTCAATGGGGAACTTAAGCATCTCTTTCTGCAGTAGTATCCCCGAAGAACCTGGGGGGGGGGCAGAGAGCTTAAAGTAATAGTCTAAAATGACAACACAACGGAATGGTTCAAAACAAGATGTAAATTACTTATACCAACTGGTATTGTATTGTTAAAGGAAAACTGCGGATATCACTTTTCATATTTCGCCTGGGCTTTAAGGAGAAGGGTTGGGGATGAGGCTCGGCTTCAACCGAACTCATAATGGTTTCGAAAGAACCTCGTAGGAAAGATCAGGACTTGTCACACCCTAGTTGCAGTTCCTCATGGACCAGATATCTTGTTGTGGAACTGCGACGCTTCTCAAGGAGCTCTTTCCTCTCAGAAACTAGTCTACAGGAACTTTCTTCTTCCTTGCTGGACAGCTCTACATTTAGTAGAGGTTCGATGCCTGCTTAGCGTTATGTCAGCCATGTGTAATAGAGAGGGATAAAGCGCAACGAACGCTAATCGTCCTGCTGACAACCAATCCGCTATGCATTGCCAATTACTAGTCAAGCGAAACAAGTATGTTGTTTATATGGATATGAATAGGAGCTCTTCCTTGTCATAAAATCCTCATGGGACGGCGAGCAGCGGGAGAAGAGCTCTGAGAAGAACCACAAGATTGAAAGGGGCCCGGCAAGCTGTTCTTGCAGTCTCTATGAGTCGAGAAGGTCGCAGCCTATTGCTATGCAACGAGTTTTTGCAGCCGCGTGGAGGGCACATCGGAATCGGGACGAGGGCAAACCTGGGAGGGCGACAAGAACTGCCGCGAACAAAGGTCAACGAATGTCCTCAACAAATCGAACGAAACAGCATAAATGTTTACCAACAACTGGAACGTGAAATCAAGACGGACGGAGAGGCGTGGTTGGCAAGGGAACCTCACGCGCGAGATCAATAACACACACGGACCAACGCTGTGGCCCAATGAATACGGACAGCGTTAAAAGCGTGTTTCAAGGCTTGATGAACGTCGCATGGGCCATAAACAGCGCCAAAATTATGAGATCCGGTTTTTGATTAACAAGAAGGGAAAACTGAGTTTGCCTCAACTTGGGTCGGGCAAACTTGGGAGCGGGATTGCTGTGAGTGGCTCAGCAGGGGTCGTCGGGACACAATAATTATGAGAACGACAGCCGGCGCCGAGTTGGCAGTTGAAGGTCCAATGAGATGAGAGTGGCGAGAGGTGATGGTGCGAGATGAGGGTTGCCCACTAGGGTTGAACCAGTTGACGAGCGAGCCTTGCGAACATGCTCGCCCAATAGAACCGATTAGCAGCGCCGGTCACTCCACACACGGAGGTTGGGCGATAGAAGGATCCAATAGGATGAATCGCTTTCATATTCGGCGGTAATTGGCGGCCGATAACTAAACTAGTCTGGAGGTGGTGAAACTACCCAGCCGCTTCTAAGTAATCCCCGTTGTCGTTCTTTCTTGATTATTAGTTTTTTGCCCTTTATTTTGCCAGACGGAGCGTAACGACCAGCGTTGGGGTTTGACAAAATAAGGCCCGTGCGCGTAAGGAAGAAGCCTAGTAAAAAAATTTCCTACTTTTGTTAGAGTTATCTTGCTCTGAAGGGCGGGTGACGTGTTTCGATGAAAAGATGAAGCGCGCGAGGTGCCAAATAATGGAACCACGGTAAAAAATGGTAAAAATAACTTAACAGATACACGGCTAAAAAGAACTCAAGGAATGACCGGCCTTGTTTCACAATGGTGTGCTTGTAGTAGTGGAACCGAGTTTAACCGCTGACGTGTAGACTTCTTCCAAGAGAAGTCTGGCAATGACAAGCGGCAATACCGCGTGCTGGCATCGATAAGTGCGGTGAAAACATGTGGCCATCTAAGAAAAGGAGACCGATCCCCTCTTCCAATGCATCATCGTTGTCTTCATTAATACCACGTGCCGACGGTGGGCATGGTAAAGGGGTGGAGGAGCTGTTGAGGCACATATTCTGCACCACGTAGCGACGTATTGTCACGTATTCTGCTGCGAAAAGCGCCACAGTCGTCTACGTACTTCTCACCCTCGCCCATACGAAATTATTTCTTCATAAACGTAAGGACTACCACTATTTCTTGCCTAGATTCACGATAAGAAGGAAGGTCGGAAGGTGAACATTGTCTAGTGAGGGGGGACCTGCTGAGGGTGCTGACGACGCGCCATTTGGCAGGCAAAAATGACCCGCGAATGCTAGCATGGCTCACTCTTGGCGCCGCTTGGCGGCGGTACGCCCACCGACATCTAATCACTCGCTGCAGGTCTATACGTGGCGAGTGATTAGATAGCAGAGAGAGCGTAGTGTTGAAGAGGGCACAGCGATGAGAGTCGCATCAATGCGCAAATCAACGGACCAAGGAAGGGGTTCCCATTTTTTCCCGGGTTCCGAGCCCGTTCCGAATGGTTCCTCCTTCATCCCTGCTCTACTGACCACCTCTACCCTTATTTCCAATGAGATAACTTTTCATCATAAATTCTGCCTTTGAGGCACATTTCGTGATAACGTGGGTCAAAAATGAAGCAGTAAATGTTTATTTTTCAGTGGAAAAAAGGAAGAGCAATCACCAAAACACTTCAATTGAGGATCTCGTTCCGAATTCTGCGAGACAGACACGTGAGAACAGTTTGAGGAGCCGAGGCAAGAACACAGGTGATGGACACGAATGAGTGTGATGAATGAGGAGACGCAGACATCGCAACTAATGGTAAGCAGGGTCAACCCTATCGTTGGTACTATTTGGAAATTTTTTACGACCCCCCCCCTTCATGGGCGAATTGATACGACCCCCCCCCTGTGTGTAATACTTGATAAATACTGTGTAATACTACAATTCATGCACTCATTTTTATTTTTTACTCTTCTTCAACTCATTTCAATAAATTTTCACTTCATTTTCCGCTTGCAAAACAATAAATTTTTTTCGTTTTTGCGCTTGGTTAAGAATGAAGTAGAACGCATACTGCGTAATCCCTTTTTTGGAGGGGAGGGAAGCTCAGAGGTGGGTGTAAAAGTTTGTGCGAAATGGTTCACGCTCCCTCGGGAAAGGAAGCGTAAACCATTTCGCTCAAACTTTTACACCCACCCCTGAGCTTCCCTCCCTCCCTTCGCGCAAGCTTCACATCCACCCCTGAGCTTCACTCCCCTCCAAAAAGGGATTACTTCATCCGATGTGACTGTCGCACCGCATCCCAGTTCTTACCTGGAAGAGACCCGACGAAACGATGGTCATACGAACGATGGTCGACGAACGCAATGATAAGGAAAGTAAAAAAAGGTAAAAGTGGAACAACAAAGTGACGAAACCAAAAGAAGTGGAAACGCGTATTGATCGTTTCGAATGTGGTAGATCGCGCCCTGGCAATGGTCGTGGCAATGGGGCGCGTTTGCTGATCGATTACTGGTGACGAAGGGGATATTGAAATGTAAACAAATTTTTCCTCTTAAATTTTCAGGTTCCTCGGAAGACGGGGGTGGATTTTGGATCACCGAGGCTCATCCTTCTTAAGTAGAGCGGATTTGTTCTTAAACAATCTGAAGTAATTAAGTTATTAAGCAAGAAATGAAATTGCACTGCAATTTTTACCTTCCACTTTCTAGCCCTATAACTTTCTTCGTATTCAAGCTTTTGCGGCGAAGTGATTTGATTTGAAAAATTTAAATTATTTTCTCTCCACTCATGTCTAAATTTTCTTTCAAAGTTAATTTAATAAAAATTTAGCACGTTGGAACTTTTTCCTGGTCAAACGCGACTTTTCAACCTTCATACGATCATAACTTCTCTCAAAATTAGTCATTTGGGAAGCTGAACGCGCTATGAAAAACTACAGGATTCGAGCTTTCTAACAAGTACCCTAACTTTGCTGAAAGGTCAGTACTTCAAAAATTAGTCCCGTTGGGACTTTTTTGGGGGGTTCGCGGAACTATTTTTCTGAAACCGCGACTTTTCATCCTTTTACGATCATAACTTTGTTCAAACTGATTTATTTGGGAAGCTGAACACGGTATGAGAAACTAGAGGGTTCAAGCTTTCTAACAAGCACCCCAATTCCTGAAAATTAGTACTTCGAAAATTAGTCCCGTTGGGACTTTTTTTGAAGGGGCATTCTTCAAGTCATTTTCTTAAGAACGTGGGTTTTTTTAGGTTTCACAGGCCGCAACCTCCAGGAAAACAATATCGTTTTGACCATAGGAAGTGTTAGAATGCTTCGAGCATGCGCTTGCAGTGGCGCACACTGCCTTGTGTGCCACTGCAAGCGCACTGGTGTGCGCCATGCCTCGGCCGCGCTTCTGATTCGCTGTTCGATTGGAAGCTCATTTAGAAGGAACTAGTTTACAGATGCTCTACTATCAATTTTCTTGCGTAAACAACTTCCAATTGCTCTTTCCTTCCGTACCAGCATCTATTATCAGTCGGGAGATTAGTAGAAATCCGCCGACCAGCGAGATAGTACGACCCCCCTCCAAGCTAAACCAAGTACGACCCCCCCGTTGGTACTTGTACCAACGTAGGGTTGACCCGACGGATAAGTGTACACTTGATACAATTGTTCATGAGCTCCTAGCGCTCTTATTGTTAGCACACGCCTAAGGTCTTGTTCGTGACGTGAACGCGAAACCTATGCTCCACTTGGGCGGAAAGTACTGGTTGGCTGATGTGGGTACCGTAATAACTTCGTATAGCATATCCCACATCGAGATGTTGTTATGAATTTTGAGACTCCAAAAATTTTTATTATCAAAAATAGAACACAGAAGTTCTAAAAAAATTCAGAAGTGTTTATTTTCGGATCGACACAATTTTCTGGTCTGAAAAATCTTAAATTAGTAAGTTATTAGTATTTTGAAAATCTTAATCAACTAACCCTGCACCGCCTCTATTTAATGACTATCAAGCTAGAAGCCAGTCTAGAGAGAAACGAAAATTGCAACATTCACAACTGCAAGTTTCTGAAAGCAAGCTCACTAACTTCAAACACCTATTCTCATCTCTTGAGACTTCCTAAAAAAGATTACGCCTCAAGGTTAAATTTGATGAATACGCTACCTGAAATTGGTTCGCCATTGCATTTTTAGAAAAAAAAACGCCTTCAGGCAATTGAGAAATCACATTAAAGGAGTCTTACAGCCTTAGGTACTCAAATTATGCGCAGTAAAAACTTAAAAATAAACAAACTTTTGTCTTCGAGAAACGCTAAATTGTTGAGCAAATACAAATACAAGAACACAACAACAAGTATGTAAAGGGTGGCCACAAATTACGGTAGCAAGATGAGGTGATGTCGCCTCGATAAAGGTTTTTCTTCGTGTTTGTAGGTGAGTGGGGTCTTTTGTCTTTCACTAGAATTCAAAATACACTGCGTCTCATAATGATACAAGTTACGAAGCGGAAGCGAGATTGATTTTCAAGTCTATTATATCTATATTTTCCGCTTTAAGATTCTTTTAACTCTTTTCGCTCCAGATAAAAACATCCTAAAGAAAAACGTTCCTTAACAAGGAAAAAAACTCGGAGGAAAAGCAGATAGCAAGTAAGACATAACAAGGATAAGCTGGTCTTCCTACTGTTTGCTTGCTTAGACTCTCCTAGTAAAATTCGGTATTTTCAGGAACACTGTCCTTTTCACTTTCTGCTGAAGACGACCTTGGAAGTTCTTCAGTACATACCAAGCACTTCCAGTAAGGCCGACGTCATAGTTTGCGAATCGAGCGATTCGCTAGCGAATCGCTGGATCCGAGCGTTGCGCCAGCGAATCGAACGTTGCACCAGCGACTCAATAGTGGCGGGACCCAACGTTCAAAGGAAGCCCGCCACTTTCAAACAGCGTCCACTGTCACGTGACACTGTTTGAAAGTGGCGGGCTTCCTTTGAACGTTGGGTCCCGCCACTATTGAGTCGCTGGTACATAGTTCGACTCGCTGGTACATAGTTCGACTCGCTGGTGCAACGTTCGATTCGCTGGTGCAACGCTCGATTCGCTGGCGATTCGCTAGCGATCGCTCGATTCGCAAACTATGACATCGGCCAAAGAGAATAAATTTGTAAGAAGACTCTAACTCCCAGCACGGCTTGACCAAGTTGCGTGCTGTTTGTACAATGTTGCGTGTATCTTTATCGAAAGCCGAAGAAGGACGTAGAGAGCCTTTTTCAGTTTCATTTCCTGCAAGATGCAGAGAAAAGTTGTCAACCATTGCGTAGTTTCGACTAACTAACGACTCGACGACTCGACACTAACGACTCGACACTTCCCGCGGAGTGTGTCTGGCTACCTTGCGCTTGCTCTTTCCTTTTTTGCGACGATTCACCCTTTCCCAAGTCCAATAGTTGCTTTCCTTTTGTGATAACCTAAAAAGAACAATTGAGGACTGCCAATCAGTTTCATCGATGCAGAAATGAAATGCAACGAAGAAACACGGGGTGGCTGTATCATTTGGAGACGATGGAAAAGCGATCGTTTCTGGAAAAAAGTGAAGAGAAATTATTTGGCATCCTCAGCCTGGGATTTTAAGTTGATTTTCAAATTCGCACCCAAATTTGACATGTTGTTCTGGCCACGTTTTTAAGCTCTGTGTGTGATATATGAGATTTTGAACGATTTCTAGGTAACTGTATCATTAGGAGATGCATTAGCAATTACATTATACCCTCCCCTTCAAAAAGCGAGAAAGTGTCGGGTGCAGACCATGCACCACAAGTGACGACGGCCTTCACAAAATGTTAATGTTTTCTGCCAATGAAATGATTAGCCTGTTGCAGTTGTATTCTATCGATTGTCACTAATTACAACTATCATTTACCAGAAATCAGCTATCACTATGAACAACTTCTAACCAGATTTACTTGGAGGCCGTCGTCAGTTGTGGTGTTTGGTCTGCACCCGACACTTCTCGCTTTTTGAAGGGAGGTTAAGTTACTATAGATGGTGCAGTTAAGTTGCAGTTGCTACTGACGTGTCATCAAATTGTTTCGATATTGTGAATACCATGGTTGGAAAGTAAAACTTCCGGTTATAGTATAGTAACTCTAGAAGATCTGGCTAAACCAGGTTAAATGGATCTCCTCGAGTTTCTCGAACGGATCAGGAAGAGTAAAAGTCAGTGTCTCGGACCTTCAGGTACAGAACATTTCTTTACGATGCCTCAACAGACGTTGAGTTTAGAAAGGATTGTCGATTGTCGAGACACGTATTTCTTGAAATTTGTAGAATTGCAGCAGAAGTTCTTCGCGAGAAAGCACAAAGAGAGTGAACATGCCTGTAGCCGATTAGCCAACGGTATCCACCTATTGAGAAGAAATGCTAAGCAGAGTTTTGACTTGTTTTGGTTCTTGTCCCGCCTGGGGCGAAAGTTTTGTTCACAACCCAGCATTCTTGTGAAGCTAAGCAGAGTGACCAAGGCGAGAATCGCTGGCTGTCATCAACAAGTTTTCCAGAGTGCTGATGTCCTTCGTTCAAACCATAGACAGAAGAGCAGATCAGTAAATATACTAGCCAAGTGAAGAAGAAAACGCCAGATAAGGCTCTCTTTTTATGGGAAATATTGAATACCGGAGATTACTGGAATAATTGACGGCACTCATTGTAGAATCCAGAAATCGACCGTTGCTGAGGACTACGTGTGTCGACAAGGTTTTTACAGCCCCAACGTAGGAGTTGCGGTGGATTATGAGAGGAGGATGAGATGGGCTTGTTTAAGGTGGCCAAGGTCACCACACTACTCTCGGGTACTGCACTATGTGGTCTGCTCAGAAGATTCGAAATCGGAGGAATAGTTGACGATTAAACATATGCTTCAGAACGTTTCTTCTGAAAGCGGTAAGTGCTCCGAGTACCACACAAGGTAAACGATATTATTGGTTGTATAAATTTCTACCCCAGTTTCATTTCCGTCAGTGATCCGGGACAACAATGCAATTTGTGCTGTACAAGTCGGTATAGAGCGAGCTTTTTGATTGTGAGATGACAATTTCACATACTGCACGGGAGTGCAAGTGAAACCATCTACTGGAATTCTTTTTTTGTTGACTCTCCAATCCATTTCATTTCAAGTACACTCCTGAAAGGTCCCAAATCATAATTCCCTGTTTCGGCTGAGGAATATGGCTATTGGAGCCAAAGAGCCAATAGACTACGGTGAGTACAGCGGACCCGATAGACAACACGGAAAGGTCCCTAGTAAGCCTTATGATGAAGTTCCTGATACAATTGCTGCAGATATCATTTCACGTTTTTTTCTTGGGCTTAGCCGTCTTCGTTTTCTATCTATACAGAGCATTCCGAAAATCGAGCTATTACGTTCTCAGCGAACGAGATTTCTCATACGAAATTCATAAAAATCAGTCAGCGATTGCACTATTGATCGTATATTCGAATAGCAATTGCAGTTTAGTGACGTGCGAGCTCTGTTAAAATGAATTATGATGAGGGGAGGATCTGTATGCTTTAAGATTTTGTACGGATTACTGACTGCTTTTCCGTTGCTAATTTATGTTCAAGCAATCTTGACAATGTAGCACGCGATCATTTTTTGCTTTTCTGTGTGCTTTCTTGTGACCATATTATTAATATGCATTCGCTCATCTTGCCTCAGCGCTGACAAAAGAAGTTTATGGACCATTATTTGTGTAAGATAAGAGGAGGATTTGAAAATGGTATGAGGGGCATCACAAGGATCAGCCGTTGCCTTGGTGTATTTTTGAGGAGTGACCAGTTACTGAATGGTGCCAAATTTGTAGGGTCCCGGTGCTGCCCATAAAGGCCACAATAGTCTGTGCCACAGCACCTATGGGTGTCCTATTGCTATCTCCTCAGTGGGCTTTATTCCATTTTGTTCGTGAGTAAGTCGAATTTTTCAAGAATTTCTTACCCGTAATATGCGCGATCGCGTAAGCAAATATGCAATCCAGCTTTGTCCTTCTTCATCGCATTCGCATGCCGAAAGCAGTGCTTTTTACGCTTCCAATTTTACACTGAATCTGTTCCTTTATTGTTTTTTCGAATACTACTTGTTTACGATGTTGGTTATAGGCACCTGACATGAATTGGACTTTTATTCGATTGTGATTTTACTTAACTTTCGAAGCATCTGAAAGCTTATCACTATCACCAGCATCGGTGTGTTCAAGTTGTTGTTTAATCCAATGGGTGGAAAATGCTCTATTTTTTTTAACGCGAAGCAAAATTTTCGGAGCGCTGTGGTACGAAGGACGAATTCAAACATCAAGTAAAAAAGGTAGGAGAGTTATTATTCTCTCCTTCTCCGCAGTTACATAGTGTTGGCTTCCATCCCTCAAGTTATAATCCTATAGCCTTTCAAATTATTTTATATCTCTTACTTGTCACATCAATAATTTTGTAGTGATAACTTTTCCAGTATCGACTTTTCAAAATTAGGCCAAATTGCACGATCATGATCATGGTCATGGACAACAAGCTAAATCTGACCAAGATACTAATGATTTGCATTCCGGCATCTACTTTGTTTATTTTGTCTATTTTCTTTGTTATAGCCAATAAAGATTGATTTAAATTTGATTTGACGATAGACGATAATTTGAAAGTGCACTGAACACTGATGAATCGATAGCTTTATTTTGCACAGTCTTCGAATCTTCACATATATTACAGATTTTTTGACCCAACACAATTTCATTTTTTCGCAATATTCATTTTTCAACATTTTCATATCATAATCGAAATGCTTATTCGGTTAGGTAACGGGACCTCGCCCAAGAGCCAATCTGAATATCCGCCAGTTGACACTTCTTCTTGAGGAGGGTCATTTGAAGCATTGTTTCCATTTCGAGCTTCATGAGCTCATTACGAGACTGCGATTTCCATTACATATTGTTGGCGATTCTTCTGTTTCGACCTGAAAAAAGCAATGCGTTAAAATTTGACAATCTGTATTGCATAGTGTGAAGAACTTACCTTTGATCTGGGTTCCATGGCTGGAATTATTATGGATCCCTCGTATGATGACTTAGATGCTTTCGCGCAGAGACAACAAACAGGTCATTTGCTATATAGGAAGGTATTTGAAATTTTTTTACCTCAAAGTTGATCGCTGCCCAACTTCAGTTGCTCCTCCACCAATAGTACCCGTTATCCTAGGTTTCTCGTGAAGCGCCTCGAATGCCCTTTTTTGCGACGCTTTCAGGCGTGGAGGCGCCACCCTCCCCCTCTGTGTTATTCCTTTCTGCGATCAAGGGAATCAAGATATCTGGCACAACTTTTCAAATCCCTTATACTTCTCACCATACAGTTTCCATACTTCTTCAAAACTTTGATTACATCACGTGTTTCTGGTCTATTTGTTTTTCGGTCCTCTTCGCAATCCTCAAGGCGTCCATGTCCTCCGTCAATTCGGCCAGAAATCTTTTTTTTACCCTGCGATTTAGTCGTACAGTAATGGGACCCTTCTTCCTAGTGTTTACACCTACCGAAATTCCATATTTGATCGCAGCGGCTCCTGCTAATGAATAATGGTAGATTTCATAGCTGGCTATGTATCTTCGCAGTATCATCTCGGTCTCCTTTTTCGACTGCAGATCATGGGCACCCCATGAAAAATTGTTGAATCAGCGTATATGGGTGTTTTTCAGTTTTACAATTACTGAACCAACGTATAATCGATGTACGGTTTTCATTTTTTCAAGCTCCTGCTTCGCAAGACTCCATGGGGAAAATAGTGTAGAAACCAACGCAGGAGCATTCTTCGGGTGATTATTCGAACCCGTTCTCCTCTTCAATACTTTTTTCTGTGTTCTGTAACATTTTCGATTGAAAACCGTTCAAACCACGGAGAAGGATTCTGAATGGGACTATTCCTAATGTGGAAGAAGAGTTTCTTCTTACCATCGCTTTCAACGTTTCACCTATGGGTTGTTTCTTCTGAGCTTGGAACGGGCATGCAACTCGATGAAGCAATGAACGAAAAGATCGCTAGAGTGCTAAGCTCCTGCAGCCTGAAAAGAATCAAATGGCAGAAATTGTGATCCCTTCAGCTCACTCAGCAGCCAGCGCGAGATCAGCACACACGATTGCGAATGTTCAACACGTTGACGATCTCGGGTCAATGGTGACCGACAGCTGTATAAGTTAATGAAGGCAAATGAAACCCGCAGTTTTTTTTATGAATTAATTAGTGCTTCTGTGCCCTAACAACACAATATCTGGCAGTGACCTGAGATCTTTTCTTTCTTTCCCACAACTTTCTTTGCAAGCAGCTTTACTAAGTGCAATATTTGCCAAAACTTTCTGCAGCTGTACTCCATCGATTTGTCAGTGAGTGGATTCCTTTCTGCCTGCTGTCTTCTAGTCGAAGAATAACTAAAGGTCCACTTCGAGGTGCTCGCGATCATCGTATCTCTTGCCCTCCAGGAAGTGAGCAAGCGAGCGGAACAAGTGGTAATCGGTTGGTGCGAGGTCGGGAGAATACGGAGAGGTCAAGTTTGTGAATTGTCCTCTGAGTTTCCTTTGCGACATGTGGGCGCGCGTTGTCGTGTAGCAGGAGAACTTCACTCATAGGAGGCTGCAGTTTTGAGAGTTCCGCAGCAACTCTACGCAGCTGCAAACAGTAGGTCTCTGCGTCAACGGTGGTGTTGTCATCCAGAAGTTCGTAGTGATGCAGGCCTCGTACACTCCACCAAACGCAGAGCATGACCTTCCTCGGATGGAGCTCACCTTTTGGGACTGGCATCGGCTGTTGATCTGCGTCCACCCACTGGCGCCTCCGTGTATGGTTTACGTAGACCACCCACTTCTCATCCCCAGTGACGATGTTGTCGAGCCAGTCGAAACGGCGACTTCTGGACAGCAAACTTTGACAGATGTTCACACGTGTCCGCAGCGCAGCCTCACTCAGTTCGTGTGGGATCCATCTCCCCAGCTTGTACAATTTCCCCATAGCTTGGAGGCAATGGCTCATGGCGGTCTGAGAGCACTGCATGTCTGCTGCAAGTTGACGGGTAGTAGCGTTCGGATTGCTTTGTAAAAGTTCCTCGATCCGATCAAAATCCACAGTCACTGGGCGTCCCGAACGTGGTTGGTCTTCAAGGCTGTAATCGCCTTCACGGAACTTCTGGAACCAACGTCTACAGGTCCTTTCGTTTACCGCGTCCGGTCCTTCTGCGGCACATATGTTGCGACAAGCTTCGCCTGCTGAGTGTCCCAGACGGAACTCGTAAAGAAGGCAGTGTCGAACATGAGTCGAAGTGTACGGCATTATTGCTCCCCAGAGACGAGTAAGGGAGGTCAAATTTTGTGGTATAAAAGTATGCTGAGGTCCCTCCATACTACTTTGGCGGGAACAACAGAAACATGTTTTGAAAATTTGGCGCTGTTTTTAAAAAGCGGACATTACTTAGCACTCAACCTAATACATTGTCAGCAAAGTGTAAAAGTCACCAAGTAAGTTTGACTCGAGCTCCTGTCAAGAAGTCACTGGCAGTAGAACGTCCATTTCTGGCAAAATTTCAAGCTATACGCGAAAAATCGTTGCTTTGATCGTCTAGCAGACGATTACGCTTGCATGCACACTCCACCGTACTTTTCTAGTCCTTTTGCGTCTGTTATTTTTCACGAGAGATTCTTTTGACCTCGACTTAACTCATTTGAATAAAGTCAGTCACCTTATATGGTCGCCAAGCAGCACTCAGTCAAAGAAAATCGCTTGCTTTCTAAGGTGCACAAAGTTCTACCATATCGCTGTCATATGATAGCTTTTCTAGGTTTTCAAATATGCTTAGAATATCAGCATCATCGAAAGAAACATTTATATGCATAATAAGCAAGGAAGCTCAAATTCAGTATTCAAAGCATAACAGTTACAAGTTTTTGTGCCTTGTTAAGATTTTGATGAAATTCAAAACAAAGTCTCACTGACGCTTATAGTGCGAAAAGGCGTCGTCCCATGCGCGCGACAAGAAAAAATAGAGGCTGGGGCAGCGGTCAAAACGTGTGAGAGTCCAGACAAAAACACATACTTTGCCTTGCGATCGACCGCTGCCCGAAAAATAGGCGTCACCGTAAACGTGTAGAAGAACTTAAGCGCCAATGTGAACATTCGCATTCGTTCGGCGGTCGCGTCGCGGCTACGCTGCGGAGCGCGTTGTTCTTGTCTGACTCTTGGGCGAAACACGTTGAGTCATTCACCGTTTGGCGGGTAGTGCGCAACACGTGTTGAGGTCCTTTTGCATTCATATTATGCAATAGGGCTCTCGTTCAGCGGGGAGCCGCGGTTTAGCAGTGCCAACGCCGTTCAGACACGACCGGTTTTCATACTGTTGAGAAGTGCAAGGCTGAGCCCTAATGGTTCATTCGAGGAGGAGGAATGACTAATAGGAAGGCTGGAGAAAAGTTCTCACTCCGCTACGAAGTTATACGACTCTTCAGGCTCAGTCCTATCGAAAAATTGTCCATCGGCTCACAAAGGCTCTTCTTCTCGCCATACTGTAAAGAAGAAAAGCTGTACACAAGAAAATAAAGATGTGGTGTAGGAATGAAGACGCTGAAGCTCGTAGCTTCAGGGAACTCCTTCCGCTAAAATGGCATTAGTGTAGGTGCACCGACTCCTTACTGGATGAGACTCGACAGGAGTACTTCTCATGCCATTTTGGCGCCATTGGAAGTGTACTTTGCAGATGTTGTAGCGTTTTGGATTCTCTTTTCGACTGAGTCTGCTTTCCTTAATCCTCGAAAGCACACTACGATTCAGGTTCTAAAAGCTTGTAACGAAATGTAGAAATGACCCTTCAGCTACACTGCCGTAAATGATTCTTTTTCCATTTGCCTTAGCTTTGGTTTATTTAGTCGCTTACCTGAACACGGCTTCGCGGTGCATAAGTTATGCTAAGATTTTTTTTGAATTTTATTAAGCCAAGCTCATACCCCAAGGTTTGGATAGACTGTGAGATCAGTTATCAAGACTCCACTAACCATAAGATTAAACTACGGTTAGAATCTGAGTCAGTTGATTCGGATAGGTCATTAACGTAATGAATCAGTTCGTTCCGTTTGAAAACAATCAATGCGTACAGGATATTTCCGAGCTCACCATATCTCTAAGTTTTCTGGAGCTTATAAATATTACGATAGACTTAAATACCAAATAGACTCTACATTTGGTGACCATTACCATCGAAATACGCCATTGCAGCAATCGTGTCGCCGTCCATGAGTCAAGCATGCTAACAATCGCGCCCCGCCAGCGCAGCCGCGCGACGCAGACGCCGAAACTGACGACTAAATGTCACATTAGGCTTCAAATTCTTCTTAAAAACGTGTAAAACTAGTCCAAAGCTTCTACATTCACGGGCGACGCTGCCAGACACGTGCTGGAGGATTCCGAATTTTGCGCGATTAACTCTGCGTCTTTCCTCCCTGAATGAGCTTGAATTTTGAACAAGGGACGTCTGCTTTCTGGATTTTCCCTGGAGCACAGATCTTCTTTCCCCCCGATAATATAGCATACGGCCCATAGAAGCATTTTCAGGTGCTATGGCGTTCAGACCACCTCAGATGGTGGAGTACTGGCTCAAGTTACATTTGATTGCAAGCTATGACCTCGGAGATGGTTGTTTAAAGGAATCCTCCACGGAAAAAGCTGCGCCCTCATTACGACAGAAAACGATACCTCAAAACGAATCTACTATAAAAAAGCAACCCATTTTCAATAACCTTAGTAACCCCGCCTCGCATGAGGGCCCCCAACCCCGTCAGAATGCAACAACAACCCCCCCCCCCCCCACCTCGCATCAGGGGCTGGTTGACGTGGTACACGAAAGAAGGAAGAACCATGAGGAAACGGCCCAGAACCTGAGAAATGGTACCCCTTCCTTTGCCCGTTGATTCGAGCATTGATGCGACTCTCATCGCTGTGCCCTCTTCAACACTACGCTCTCTCAGCTATCTAATCACTCGCCACGTATTGAACTACGGCGAGTGATCAGATGATCGGTGGGCGGAGATCGCCGGACCCGCCAGCTTTGAGGCATGATAGGTCGCCGAGGTCAAATTTTTCCATGCGAATTGCGCGTCAGTTCGCACCCTCAGGAGGTCCGTGGGTCCCTCAACTAGGTCAGTTTCCCTTTCTTCGACCTTCATTCTAATCGTGAAATCCTCCTTTAAAGGAATCTTCCACGGAAAGAGTGATCATTTTGTCTTGTGTGTAGGATTAGTATTATCGAAACTAACACTTATGTTCCGTTCTTTTTGCTATGTTCATGAGGCTTAGGCCTGAAGGTATCGTTTTTCTGTTGTTAATAGAAGGCCGGAGCTTTTATCCATGGAAAATCCCTTCAAATCAGAAATAAGGGTGACCCACGCCCACTCGCTGCAGAAGTTTGACACAATTCCTTAAATTAAATCTATCTCGCCTCGACAAAGTTTTGGATTATTCTGATTGTTATATAAGAATCGGAATCTTATATAATTATACAGGGTGGCCAGAAATTACGGTAACAAGAGCGTACCGTGTACAATTCTAAGATTAAACGAAAGGGGTTTTGAGTATAGCTTTTGCGCATTTGATTCTATTGATACGATGTTCACTCTTTAATTTTACCACTCGGATTCTACCTAGTTTGGATTGTTTAAGCCTTTAGCTCTTCATGAAATAACGACCCGCTTGCTTCTTCAACATGTCTGGTGGTGTTACGTTGCAAAGCGAATCAGGATCTTCAGTAAAGCTGCAACAACCACTATTGCGAAGAACAATTGGCTAGGTGCTAGAAGCGATTGGATTGCACGTGGGAGAGGAGCTTTTGTTGTTACTGAGAACAATGTTGAAAAAGTAGGCGCTGAGCAGCGATGGAATCTAGCACATTCAGCAGGTCATTTTTTCCCGTGTTAGGGACCAGGTGCACTTCTTTGCATGTGATCGTCAGAAGACATCCCATGGGTGAGGCACATTAGCTTGGAACAGCTCAGCTCTTCAATGAGGCGAGCAAACTGAAGAGGACCTGGAGCTGGACGGAGGCGTTGTCTCAGTTCATATTGACAACCTTTTTCGCTGATGAGGAAGTACTACTCGCACAGGATCGAAATTAGTCTGATGGTTAACTGGATCGAGCGAACCAAAACGGTATTCAAACATAGCCAAATGTTGCAATTAGTCTCAGGCAATAACTGGCGTCCGGAAATCAATAGAGGTTCTTACGGTGTTTGAGACACGCTGGAATAAGTTGATCGTCTTTTAGACGTGATATTTGTTCCACAAAACAAACCATAAAATAGAAGAGAAAAGACCATCTCGATTTCTTTCTCACTCAAATAATTCCTCCAACCAAGGGAAGAAATAGCAACCTCATCGAACGTTTCTGTTGAACCGGCACACGAGAAAATTTGTGCAAAGTTCTTGCCAGCTGAATTGCCCAGAGATAATTGCGTTTGGAAAGTTGCGACCTAGAGTTCCCAATTCAAATCTACTGGTTCACGCTTCACGAAGAGTGGGGAAGACCAGCACCTGCCGCTGACATCATGGTGACGTTAAGGGATTGAAGGAACCGCTTCATAATGCCTGGACGCGGTCGGGGCCGCTCATCAACACGCCGCAGTCAGTGCATTCCTGGAAGACTTCGCGCTTTTTTCAAACCGGATAGGGGCTACTGGGAAGGACCATATGGTTTTACATTCATTACCCTTCAGTGAACACGTTCTTGTTTCCCACCTATCTTTTTCTAGTTGTACAGATTTCCTATGACCCCTTCATCTTGTTACCGTAATTTCTGGCCACCCTGTATATATAATATATATATATACATATAGGCTGTATATATATTATATATACCCCTTCCATTCTCCTTTTGAGTATATTCGATTGCTCTTTTCGTATTTGAGGAGTAGAGCAATTAATCGTGTTTATTGACCTTCTAAACCTTCTGATAGAGTCTCTCAACCGAATTGTTTAAGAAGTTGCGGGATGAGCCCATAGCTTTCATAAAGTAATGCATCGTAGAGCCGTCCCTCAGCAGGTTCCTTCTATTCTGTCTGCGCTTTTAATATTTTGTGAAATTGACGGAATGTATGACAAATCAAGGGCTATCCGTCAAACTTAGTTAATGCTCAGGTCCCGCATTAGTGGAGGGCTCTAGAAATGAAATTAATGTTGTTCTTCGATTCAAGGTCACGCTTCGGAAGACCTGGCGTGTATGTTAGTGAAAATTTCAGATTTTCAAACGAATTAGATCGATTGCGAGCGAGGAGGGGACCCCAAAAGAATAGAAATACCATGCAGGTATACATATGTTATGTACTGGTTTATCTACAATTTAACACAGATCATAGAATGTGTAGAGGCTGTTCTGTGCCGTCGAACGCAAAACTTATGCTCTCCTCATTGAAGTACTGTTTTCCAGTATGGAATGTTACCCTCTAGAGAGATTTCTTAAAACTCAACATGCAGACAGCAGACCTTTACCTATTGCCTTCTCGTAATGCTTTCCTTCCGTACCACCTGCTCAGTTACAAGGGTTGTTTAGAACGCTTAGTGCGTAGCTGACGCTACCTTTTACTTGAGGACTTATTGGTTTTGCTTACTTTTACTAACTAAATAGTAATTGGTTTTGAAAATTGAAGAACTTTTTAATTCGGCAGTTCAAGTTACGAAAATGTGGTCTTGCTTTTAAGACCTATACCGGAAGTTGAGCTGCAGTTAATCACGAGGAGCCTTCGATCTACAAGGTGCTATATAAGTGTGACCTCCCAGCATGCAAGAGCTTTGCGCTTTTTCGCTAAATGGACTGGTCGGCTTTTTCCCCACAATCAACAGTGGACCGATCGGATCTCTATTCCACATTCATTATGGTCTAGTGTAAGCTAGGATGTTTTTCTTCGTTTTCTTTGTTACATGTTTTTTTCCCTGTTAGCCACCGAGTCGGAAGCTTATGACGTCAGCGTGAAGGATCGACCATCTGCCACGTCACAATCTTATCACTTCCGCCTTCCACGTGCCTATATAAACCCATGATTCTCTTTTGTCAGTTCAGTTGAAGCTTTCTAATAAATCTGAGTGCCTGCTATCCGCGTAACTTGGGGGCCGAACCCAAGTACCGACTCGAGAGGATCGATACCGCCTGCGGGGCCGGTAACAATGGCGAAGGCGAGACTCCTGCCGAGGGTAGCAGCAGTACCCTCCGAGCTCAACGATTAGGCCAGCTACTGTTGGCTGTGCTGACTGTTATAGTCGGGGCGTACTCCTATCAGCGGAACGGTCCAAACGTATCGATCGTTACGATTCGGTGATATACGAACATTCATATAGTATTGCACTGAGCCTTTAGAAATCCGTGCTGGAAAAGAAACAGCTGATCGGATAGTTTCTCAGTTGCAGGTTACCATGTCTGTTGTCGAGATGAATCCAGAGGATCTGGAGCGTCTGCTGTTGGATGAGAACACAGCAACAGCAGAACAGTTAGCGTCAATGAAAACGACGCTGGAGCACCTTGTCAAAAAGGTGGACAGCCTCGCAGCCAAGGAAATGCCACAGGTGCGTACTTCAAGTGAAGTTATTGCAATTAGGTTGGCAAGTTTGCGAGAGTGCCCTACACACACACCCCGCGATTTGTCTCGGTACGGATCCACGTTTCAAGAAGTCTCCGTTCAACGGCCGTCAGATACTGCTCTTTCTGGAGAAACTACGGATACCGTTTTGTTTTGTGTTTTTTTGTTCACAACTCAGCATTCTTGTGAAACTACGGATTACCGTTGGAGACATCCTCCTCTGAAGGAATTCAAAGCAGCGACAACGGAACTAAAGGGGAAACGTCGTGAAGAGAAAGTAGCGAGAGCAAAGCGGCGTCGAGATGAGTTCAAGCCAAACTTCTACGTCATTGCTGATCCAGGACAACACCGACGCCACCTGAACATGACTTTTCGAGCACCTGCTAGCAAGATTCGCAAGTTTGGGAAGCAACGCACGGAGCAGCCGAACACATCGAGAGGGAACAATCGCTGAAACCAGGCCTGCCGGGCATGTAAGCTAGGATGTTTTTCTTCGTTTTCTTTGTTACATGTTTTTCCCTGTTAGCCACCGAGTCGGAAGCTTATGACGTCAGCGTGAAGGATCGACCATCTGCCACGTCACAATCTTATCACTTCCGCCTTCCACGTGCCTATATAAACCCATGATTCTCTTTTGTCAGTTCAGTTGAAGCTTTCTAATAAATCTGAGTGCCTGCTATCCGCGTAACTCTAGTTGTTATTAATAAAGCTTAGAGTATAGGCTTTCATTGCAGTGTGATCTCACAATTAAGATGGTCCACTTGCTATTTGGGAAGTGGCATAGTATTCATTACTGCAGTACTGGAGTGCTCAATTCTGTATTCATCTAGAAACGCCACTATACCACTTCTTCTATGAAGGCTCAGCTTAAGCGAACTGTGAAGGACTCGACGCTTCTCTCCAGCATTCTGAAAAAGGATGCCATATCGCAGAATATCCGCGATTTTACATTATTGTTGACCTTTAGTTATGTGTTGTTTGTAAAATAATAGTGCTTAGTTTTGTTATAATGTATCAAACAATGAAGAAAAGCTATGGAGCACATGGTAACGTGTTGGTAAATATAAGAAAGAAGTAACGATAAAGCGAATCATCAGTGATCTAATGAATGTCACCGAATCTTATATAATACTTCTTTAAGTCTTCCCTGAGGTGGAGTAATGTTCAGTTTACTCGCTGAGGAACGACAGTGCGCCTACGAATAAAGCGTGTGCTCCATTCTCTCTGTGCTATGCAAACCGCTTTATGGTGCATCGGCCTTCGCCTGCTGGTAAGTCATTCTACCCTCGGTTTCGAGTGCGCCGGCGCAGGACTTAAAAAGAATCGATGGCGCTGAGAAGTATATTCCTTTTAAAACACTCGACGGCGCTTGAAGATTTTAATTTTCGAACGTTTTTCAACTTTCTTGTAGAATGATCGGCGGTACACCCTTGAGATCGCAGAAAGCTTCTAACGCGGTACTGTAGCAACATAGAGCGCATTTTTAAAGGCAATGAAAAATCATAAAAGCGCAGCCGGACTTATTTACTATACCCTATTTCAGTAATTTCAGTAGAAAATGGGTAAGTAAACAATTTTATAGAGAACATGGGTAAGTAATCATTTCTTATATTATAATCGAGTTCAAATTATGACAAAATTATGCGTTAATTCTTCTACCACTTCTATAACATAACTATTATTATTTTCAAAATCTATCTGATCATTTACAAAAAATCACGAAATATTAAATACACGAACTTGATAACTTATTTATTGGAGAAATTAATTTCAACTGAACTCTTTGTCCTCCCTTCCCTTACTGATGAGCACAGAGGGAGGAGACTCTACTTGTTTAGTCTCCGTCTAAGGGTCACGTGCGAAACGGAGACTAAACGACTTCTTTGCTCACCACCCCTTCAAATATATGCAAAAATTGAAGAATATCGTTAAAATTTCGGTTTAAACATCGTAATCAAGATAATAATAAATAGATTAGTTTGATTCAACTTGTTTCTATTATAAACATAACAACTTCATTATTCTATGGCAACGTTGCATCGAAACAAGCGCAAAC
Organism: Ostertagia ostertagi; assembly: GCA_036418205.1. Taxonomy (NCBI): domain Eukaryota; kingdom Metazoa; phylum Nematoda; class Chromadorea; order Rhabditida; family Trichostrongylidae; genus Ostertagia; species Ostertagia ostertagi. Next base: position 8,907 of record MU870035.1, on the reverse strand, counting down.
TGTCGCATTGCAACTATATTCGGGTGCAAAATTGGTTCATGAAGCGCTAGACTTCTGCATTGCAACTATATGCGGCACTGTGTGACTCGCTTATTAACGTAAAAATAATGTAAAATGGATTGACTATTGAGAAGCGCACATTCTATGGAGGTCGCGCAGACAAAGGCAATTGAATTAGAATGCACCGTATGAGCGTCCACGATCACGCTCAATCGCCACCTAACTTTCAAGCACAACACCTGACAATGGGAGCCCCTCGAAGAACGTTGAGTCACTTTCGCCACACAGACGTCGTGGGAAAATTTGGGAATTCCAAAATCTTTGGACTTTATTCGTAGCGAACGTCCATAGCCAACCATTGACGGAGCTGCAAAAGTTCAACTATTTATTAAATGCGCTGCAAGGAGAAGCTTGTAAAACAGTGCGCTGCTAGCCCCTAACGGAGGACAACTATGACCATGGTGTTGACTTTTTATGTGCCAAATATGACACTAAGTTCATTGTGTGTCTACTGTCCCGCTTAGAGAATGCAAAGGCAGAAAAAATCAAGGATCTCAACACAACGGCGCCTCCTAGATTTTCTCATCCCAATAGTGACACAGATCAGAGAAAAAGGTTTACCTCTCGACGTCGTTTAACGTGCAGAAGTTTTCTTTTTAAAGATTCCGGCAGATCTTCAGCGGAAAGTTCTTCAGCAAAGAATGAATTCATCCTTAGGTGAAAACGCTTGGTCAATGCAGGACGCCTTAACCGATCTCGACGAAATCATATCAATAGAAGAGAAAATAATCGATATGGTCCACAGCAAACCTGAAGACACCACGTATACAATAGTTCAGAAAAATGTTATCCAGGCCGGAACTCATTGGTAGTGGACAGTGCATTTTTTATGGAGGTGACCACAAATCAATGTTCTGCAAAAAATGCTCCGAGAAGAGAAACGCATGGTTTTCCGTGGACTTAGCAAGTGCCTCAATCGCGCTAAACAAGGACACTTTTCGAAGACTGTCCGAAAGAAGGATGCAAGCTATGCAATGGAAAAAAAGCAATCACCATACGCTATGCCCACAGCGAGGTCTTCAACAGTGGCGAAGCCAACCTGCACAAGCATTAAAGAAAAAATAGAACACATGGCGCAACTAGAAGCACCTGCTGTCACAGCAAAATGCTGATTGACCAATTTGATGAAGAAACGACCACAAAGAAACCAAACTTGCCCAAGCACATTATGCGTTAGACAACTTCCGTGTTGCTACGAAGCTAGCTACGCTTAGCGAAACAAAGTTCAAAGAATGTCTTTGCGCCAATAAGAAGTAAAAGTTCGGCAATATGATAAGGAGACGCACGAAGTGAGAAGTGTCTGCACTCACCCTTAGTGGCTCGACTGATAGATTCAACTGCGAATCTCTGTAAACCCGGTGGGAGTGCTACTGGCCACTGGCCTGATGTCAGTCATCATTAGTCAAGAACTTGTGGAAAAACTCGGGCTTGTATGCAACGGGCAAAAAAGCTTCAAAATACACCTTTGGTACGGAAAGGGAAACCACATGTGGAGAAACGTGGTTAGACCTGTGAGACCATAAAGGTGTCGTAATAACTTCGGCCTTTCCACCACCCCTGTTCTAATGCTATGGAAAGCACACGGATATACTGCGGATATGAGACAGTATACTCGCCGTTTGAAATCGAAAATTCACGCGAATAACGCGAATCCTCGTTAATTTCGTGAATTCGTTATAACTCGGTTCAAAATTGAGCTTTCGAGAATCCGAAGATATCTTTGAATTCAGCTCGTCGGACACTATAAGAATGTGCTTTGATACTTTGGAAAAGCTCCATATAGGATTGCGCCATGCACTCGATTTTCATCTCAAAAAGTAGTTGCTCGCATGTGATGTGTATATAATCCGCTTATGCGGGCTGACCGCTACACAGAGAAGGGCCTCAAAACTTACCCCAGAATGCGCCACGTACTCAATCTCATCATCCACTACATTGTGAGATGATGTTGTGTCCGACATTCCAAGATCTCATATTCCGTTGTTAAACGGGCTACCTGACTTAACTGTTCCTCTCTCTCAAACCCACCTCGTAATATCAAGTGAAATCTTGCACAGTTCTCAGCAGCCTAGTGAGCCTATTACGACCTTTCACTGTCGTAGACTACGGTCACTTGTCTGTAAGGATTATATGGAAACCTTGGTCGCAGGTGAGCGTTTCTTCCGTGGTGTGACCCCAAACATCACCCCTTGTCATGCCTTTGCCCCCTATTACGTGACAAGTCCCATTTTTAGAGGAATGTTTTGTAGAAAGCTGTAAAGGAAGCGAAGAATTTCCTTCACTGTCGTAGACTATGGTCACTTGTCTGTAGGAATTATGTGGAAAACTCGGTCGCAAGTGAGCGTTCCTTCCGTGGTGTGGCCCCAAACATGCCTCCTCGTCATGCCCTTGTGGAAATTTTTTGCATTTCCAGATGAACTCGCAGACCTGAAATGTGCCCCGTTAGCTTCCCCGTGAAAAATGCTATCGAATGATATGCATTACTTCCCCAGTTGAAACTTTGGTTTTTCACCGTTTTCAGCCTTCCCCTATTGCCGGATTGGGCACTATCCCACGATTACTGCCCCAAAATCTCAAAGTTTCATTTTTCGTCGAAACTTTGTCTATTGGGGTAATTCGATGCCCTGATTACGAATATGACATTCATTTTTGATGCTGGTGTCATTTGGCGCCATTTGGCGCCGTTTGGCGCCAATTTGGCGCCACGGCTGTTTCACCAAATCCGCTGAAAACGTGTGTATAGGGGTTATTTGGGGTCCTGATCACGAATATAACATCAGTCTTGACGCCGGCGCCATGTGGTGTCACAAACAACACTTCACAGTCAGAGCGTACTCTTAGGCACCTTTCTCAGAGCGCCGACTGTCAGACCGTGGAAAAGGTCATCGAATCGGAGACTTTCCCACGACAGGAAGGAGCCAGACCGTGGAAAACTGTGAGCTAAGCCAGCATATTTCACGTTTTCACTGGAGATGCCTGTATGCGTTGGGCAGAGCAGCAATTCGACTGTAAGCTCTCCAGCTGCCACTGAGGATGGTAGTACCGTGCTCGATGTACTACTTCATGATGAGCCGCAGTAGAGAGTTGAAACGTCTTTCCTTCGGACCATCCGAAGGAGTCCACTTCCTCTTTCAATGCCTCCAAACAGCCACTTGTGCCTGCGTACCCAACGTCGGCGGTTGTATTTGCGTTTGATAACCAGTGTTTCGTCAATTTCCATCTCGCACCCGAACCTTCCGATGATCGGCGGGTTCCTCCTGAAGTGCCCCACACATACGTCGCGGAAGAACCGCTCCCACTGAATTGAACTGGTGGCCGACGTTGAGCTCGTATTCCTTGTCCTTCACCTTGCCCATGTCGCGCAGCCAGAAATAGGGCAGTGCGAACACCGTGGACTCAGGAAAGTTACAGTTCTCGAAAAAGGAATCCTTTCGGAACATAGACCCTGGTCTCGTTCGACGGTCCAGTGCGGCACGCTCGACGATTGCAAATCCAGCCGTTGTGCCGTTCGTCGTTGATCAGGCTCATGGATCGTTGACATGAAGGGCATAGTGGCACACAGACATCAACCCCATGGATCGCAACCAGTAAGTGCAGATTATTCAACTTGAGCGTCTCGTACACGTCCTTCAAGGCTAAGCCCAGTAGCTCTCATTGACGATTGTGTCGCTAAAGAGTAGCAAGAGCCATCGTTATTCTCCGTTGTCGAAAACGTGAAACATGCTTCTGGCTCCTTCCTGTCGTGGGAAGTCTTAATTCGATGACCTCACAAGGGCAATAGACAAAGTTTCGACGAAAAATGAAACTTTGAGATTTTGGGGCAGTAATCGTGGGTAGTGGATCCGGCAATAGGGGAAGGCTGAAAACGGTGAAAAACCAAAGTTTCAACTGGGGAAGTAATGCATATCATTCGATAGCATTTTTCACGGGAAGCTAACGGGGCACATTTCAGGTCTGCGAGTTCATCTGGAAATGCAAAAAAAAATCTGAACATTCCACAAGGGGACACGACGAGGCATGTCGAGGCATGTTTGGGGCCACACCACGGAAGGAACGCTCACTTGCGACCGAGTTTTCCACATAATTCCTACAGACAAGTGACCATAGTCTACGACAGTGAAGGAAATTCTTCGCTTCCTTTACAGCTTTCTACAAAACATTCCTCTAAAAATGGGACTTGTCACGTAATAGGGGGCAAAGGCATGACAAGGGGTGATGTTTGGGGTCACACCACGGAAGAAACGCTCACCTGCGACCAAGGTTTCCATATAATCCTTACAGACAAGTGACCGTAGTCTACGACAGTGAAGGAAATTGTTCGCTATCTTCACAGCTTTCTGCAAAACATCTCCTCTGAAAATGGAAAATGTCACATAATAGGCCCACTATGCCTGCTGAGAACTGTTCAAGATTCCACTTGATATACAGAGGATGGGATATTGAGAGCAGAGGGAACACGTAAAGCTAGTAAGCGCTTGAAAACGAAATGAAGATCTAAGAATTCGGAAAATAACATTCATCTAATCTCACAATGTAGTGGATGATTGACGTGGCGCATTGAGTACGTGGCGCATTCTGGGGTAAGTTTTGAGGCCCTTCTCTGTGTGTAGCGGTTCAGCCCGCATAAGCGGGATTATATACACATCACATGCGAGCAACTACTTTTTGAGATGAAAATCGAGTGCATGGCGCAATCCTATATGGAGCTTTTCCAAAGTATCAAAGCACATTCTTATAGTGTCCGACGAGCTGAATTCAAAAAGCTCAATTTTGAACCGAGTTATAACGAATTCACGAAATTAACGAGGATTCGCGTTATTCGCGTGAATTTTCGATTTCAAACGGCGAGTACTGTATTATTTCGTTTTTTGAACTAGCAGTGAAGCCACTAACAAGGAAAGGTCTGTTAGTCAGTTCGAGTACTTTATATGAAAATGCACACTTGTGTACGTGACGCTGAGTTCAAATGTAATTTAGTTATCCGCGGAACGATTCCCTAAAAGAATCTGTGGAGTAGGAAAGCGCAGCTACCTTGACTCACAGGCGAGAGGCCATGGGATCGATTTCAGTGCGAGTCCAGTCCAGAGCTTTGCTCGTTTCAAAGGTGTGTTAAACGTCTTTCTAGCTACATTTCTAGAATGGAGTGAAGGTAGGGACTCGCACTGAAGTTCATCCCACGACATCTCGCATGTGAGTCAAGGACACTGTGACTTCCTGCTTCATAACTTCTTTCAGGAGATCGTTCCACAGATAGCGAGAGTAGATGCGAACTCAGAGTCTCGAGGCACGTATAAACGTATACATTTCATTTAGAATGGCCGGATTAACCAACTGATTCCTCGTGAGAGTTCCCGAATACCTCACGTTAGAACATCAAACGAAAAAATATCTTGTGTTAAGCAATACCCTCTATTGAGCTGCAAGGTGACTCAACCATTTCTCAGGTGAATTTCTGGTGCATCTAATGCTAATTTTTGCGCAGAATTTGTGCAACTCTCTTCTTTCAAGCATGTTTTTGCCAGATAATTGATTTGAAAAGTTTCCACCAGCAAATTTAACATTCAAATGAGAAGATTTTTGCAGGAATTCAAAGGAGCTCCGCGCAGTGGTTAATAATCGAACTTCTCCACACGGTCGATTTTTTAACCAGACTAAATGTCAACAAGAAACGACAAAATGACATTATTTCTCCATGTTTGAATTGACATACTTTGCTGAATATAAACCGCGTGTCCCCATTCGAAAATTGAACGGGCTTTCACGCTGACGACATTAGAAGAGTTTACCACGGGAATATGGTGCATTGGATCGAGCAGAACGATTCCTCAACGGATCGCGCACCAGTCCGCCGTTATCTGAAAAGTGGGGGAAGGGATGGACGCAGATAGAGAAGACACCAACCTTCGTCGACTACTTCTCAACGCACGCCTGACCCTGCAACGGACGTATGTCTGTGCTACTCAAGATAAGAGTAGTGGACACTTTCTGCTCAAAGGAACTGCAATATTGCGGTGGTCAGAGTTTCCACATCTGTGAATGGCAACAGGTTGGTCAGTTGAGATAGGATCCTACTATATATAATTCGCTAAGTATGTCTGTGCGTGTGTATGTGTGTACGTGTGTTTGTCACGAAATTCATAGCGCGCTTCGCTGCAACAGTGGAGCGCTGTATTTTGAGTATGTTGTAGGGGGTGGGACGGGAACATATTTGGTGGGGGACCAAAGTGATAACGACTGATAAGATCCGATAAGAGGCGCCAAAACGCCAATTCCACGATATCCATAGCGCGCGTCCCAGCATCAGTGAGGCGTTGTTAGAGGGTAGTGATGAACATCTTTGGACGGGAGGACCCAAAGTGATAAATGACTGATTACGTCCGGGAATAGGAGGCGCCAGGAACGCGCAAATTGCGCACGAATATCCGTGCGCGCGTTCCCAAGACAATGTGCATTGGCGCGAGAAGTGGGTAGGATGGGCAGGGTCAACCGTCCGTTCGAACTGTTCGAACGAAGGGGTCGCATTTTGGTCGGAAGGGGGTCGCAATTTCGAGGACTGCCAGCCACAGGCGCGTGCGTGGCGTATCCGAGGGCAAGAATTGTTTGTGCAGACCGCATTAGATTCGATTAATTATGCACAGAGAGACAGTTTTAGGCAAATTACGGTGTTTTCCTTGAGGAATAAAGAACAGTTGAATGCATCCCTATGAAAGGTTTGACTTCTCGGGGCTGAAATTAAAGTTCTTCGGGACCTGATTTTCTGAGGACGATTCTTCCAGACAACGGTAAAACACATAAGAAAGCAGAAATCTCGTAGTCTTCAAAAATGTCTTCGCCCCTCCCCAACAAGTTCTTTGAAGGAAGTTATTATTGCTGAAAGCTCAAAAACTCGCATGTGCTGCTCAAAAACCTATGGGAACAAAATGTTCGAACGTGTGATTTTCTCGAAAATAAATTTTGAAAAACGGTTTGGTGCTTGTTAGAAAGAGCAAATCCTGTACTTTCACCCCATGAAAAAGTGCATCACAGAAATGAAAATGAAGTGAGTTATGCCCGCTTAAAGCCCAAAAACTCGCGATTTCAAAAAAAGTGTTCGGCAAAACCCCCCAAAATGTTCGAACGTGTGATTTTCTCGAAAAATGAACTTTGAAAAACGGTTTGGGGCTTGTTAGAAAGAGCAAATCCTGTACTTTCACCCCATGAAAAAAGTGCATCACAGAAATGAAAATGAAGTGAGTTATGGTCGCTGAAAGCCCAAAAACTCGCTTTTGCACGAAAAATGTTCGAACGGGACAATTTTTTGAAAAAGGGGACAATCACCAAACTTTTATACTGTTTTGTTAGAGAAATATTTGAAGTTTCTGAAACTTTTTACAGATTTCCAAAATGTCGCATACGAAAGATTTTATGGGGCTTCAAAGTTGAAGGTGCGCCTTCTTAGAATTTTGGGTTTTCCACTTCTAACAGAAGTACTTTCCGGAGAGTTAGGCAATCCTTGTAGTTTTCTGAAAGCGCACCTCAGGCACAATCAAAATCTACCTCAACAAGTCAAAAAAATACGTCCCAAGAAAGTTATTCCCCTCTAAAATTTTTTCTTCGCCGCGTCCCGTTCTTCCAGCGCCCGGGTGATACCTGCCGCGCTCCAAGGCTGACGCCGCAATGCAGACGCTGTCTGCGGCGGCGCAGACGCTTTCTGGCGCAACGGATTCATGTCTAGCACTCTTATTAACAAAAACAGGGGGTCGCAACTGGACCCCCTCGAGAGCTAGGGGGTCGCAAAAATCCCGAAAATGTTCGAACGTGACGGTTGACCCTGGTTGGACGGGAACATATATGATGGGGAAAAGCGATAACGGCTGATAAGGGCCGATAATAACGATATGCGCAAGAATATAGAGGTCACTCAAAACCAGACTTTAGATAAAGCATTTCATTTCAATATTCTTTCATTTGCGTTGTTATCATCAGCCCGAAATACCACTAAACCGCTATGCCCCCAGAGTTCCTAAAAATGTATGGTGGATGTTCGGAAAATACGATAACGAGTGCTGGATGTTTATATTTTAACATCACACACAATCCGACCGCTAAATTACACTGACATTCGATGCATGGTGGTTGTTTACAGACACCGCACTCCACTGCGCGTATCAAACGGTGAGCTTCTGCAAAGATGAGCAGCCTATGGAGCGGTCAGCTAACGCATTTTACGAAGCAACTCAATGTTTAGCGGTGAATCTAACGCTTTATCGGCTGTCCTGTCTCATCCGGACCTTCCGTTTCATGCGCGCGGTAGCGTGCGGCGCTAAACTGGTTTCACATAACATTGTAGCGCTTCCGTTGCCTTCCATATATTGGAACACAATACGTGTTCTGTTCTCGACAAGGTGATGTTCTCATTTTTTTCAGATTTTTTTTAACTTTTGCGGCTATTGTTCTATTTTGCGAGCAATGAGCGGATTCGGAGTGAATATCGAGTCCGTTCAGAAAAAGGTAATAAAAGGGAATATCGAGTCCATTATTCGAGACTTGTGCGAAGGAAATGTGGCTTCAAATGGAGCGAAATGTGTAGGGTCGGTTGGAGAAAACTATAATGAGTACGAAGAAATTTGAGGAAAGTCCGCTTTGGCAGCATTCTTGTTTATGAAAATTAAGGAACAGCAGTTGTCGAAAACGTCGATTTTTGATTTCCAGTCATATTTTCCAGCTTTTAAGCACCACATCAAAATTTATCTAACATTTAACAAAAACGAAAAATACAAATATTGTAGAGAAGGAAAATTGCTGAACTTACATACATAGAATAAGAAGAAAGTATTCATTGCCCGGATCTAGACACGCAAATGAAAC
>MU870034.1:19398-32611 GCA_036418205.1 Ostertagia ostertagi | reverse complement strand
TTAGCACTGCATCAGAATAGCTTGAACTTTGTTTTAAAAATTTCACAGCAACCCTTTCGCGACTTTCGGTTGCCCTTTCAATCAATTCAATAAAATGGGAAGTGGAACTAATCAATTAAATCAATTTGTCGCCGATGGGACCGAGGTTAATCTATCGATAGTCGATCACTACGACTCGATGGGCTCTGTTTGAACTCTCACCGGTTGTCGTGTAAACACTTTCAACGTCGCATCGATTGCTCACTCACTAAGTGCCACGCTATTGAGTTTTCGAAGAAAATTCCTGGAACTATTCAATTTTTTGCTCTCTAACCATTGGCTCTATTTTGGAGGCTTTCATGGCCCTGTTTTGTAACTATTTTTATCAGTATGATATTTTCGTTTTGAACCAATATTCTCACGCCGTTTACCATGTTCAGTTTTTGCCTGTACATACATAAGCAAACGACTCGGCTGAATATTTCGAGCGTTTCTTTGAGCTTCAACAGGCTCGGCCGAAGTCTCCCCTTAACACGAGTAGCGCGGCACACACTTGCATTGGTCCACATTGACCGCTTTGGTCTTCATTCTTTGATATACGGTATCTCAGAATCCTGGTCCTATTTATTATTATTATCTTATTATGTTCATTATTATATTATACCATTTATTTATTCATTCATTCGAATCAAATCCTCCATTTTCTCCACAAACCAAGAATTCGAACGAGCACTCTGCCTGCGTGGTTAAACTCCGCCCACCCCGGTCAAACTCCGCCCACCATCGCCCACATCTCCTAAGGGTGACTCTTAATCTTTTTTACGGCTCACCATGCGGCCACCCTATTCGTCTTGGCGTTACCGTAACAAGGGGCCAATAATAGCAAGCGAACAAGTAGTTAAGAGAAAAAGCACTGAAATTGCTGCTTTGTGATGTTTAAGCGGATGTTGGAATAGTGCACTTGTACTTTTTCTCGTATAGAATGTGAAAGGTCAGGTACCGTGATACGATATCCGCGTCGCAATGAAATCGAATACTTTCATGGTTGAGAGGGTTGGGAGAGCGCTATTCGACTTTTGGCTCACTACGCAATGAATGATTGAATGAATACTCACAGTAGAGAGAGCCGTACAGTAGCGTTATCGTATGTAGAGAGCTGGACACTAATTAAAACACCTCTACGAACTTGATGGAAAACGTGTGCATGGCGCCATCCGAAAACGAACAATAACAGAAATGCACTTTTCCGCTTTACTTGTTTCACGTACATGCACTGAGCATAAAACCAAACCCAAGCTCGTCTGAAGAATGTCCAAAGAAGGGAAATTTTCTTTCATAGTTTTTATAATTTTTACAACTTTTACAACTCATTGCGTACAACTTGAAGCAGTTAGTAATTTTATAATTAGAGAGTTTTCAGAAGAGAAATGTTGTTTCCCGCGTGCCGTTCATGTCGTAATTGCAGATTTGTTTACACACTCGCGTCAATAGGATTAAAATTATCAGAGAACGAGCGTGACGTCGATTTTTTAGGGGCCATCGCCACGTGTACTATTGAGTGCGCACTTGAGACATGTCTGGCCGCCGAGAACAAAGTGTATTTATTTAGCCACAAGAAAATGAAAATCAATAGAATGCAAATGTTTTCGCTATGATGATCGAACCATAAGCCAATCTTTACTAAGTTTTGACAGCAGCCACTGACCCCCTTTCTCCCTACGTTCCCCGCACGTACCCCTGTGGGGTGCAAAAAAGAATTCAAAAAATGCTCTACGCCCTCAGCAACCTTCCCTTCGACAAGTTAATGCGATTTTCCACAGTGAATTAGGGAAGAACAGGTTTTCATTTTTTTTACTATCCGCCACTCCAACATTTTCAGGTCTTTGTACTGACTCTCTTATTTCGCTGTCTGTTTGAGTTTCTCGAAATGTTACCCCCTCCCCTCAATGTTCCTCATTTCTTTTTATCCCTTTTATTTATTCTTTCCCCCTTATCTCTTTCTCCCATCCATCAACTCTATGTTTCAAACTTCTTGACCGCCATCTAACTGAGTACCCATAAAATATGTAAGGAAGTGAACATGAAGCTTGATCGCTTACTATTGGGGCGTGAAAATAGCGAGGGTGGCGGAGCTTAATTTCTCTGGATGGCGCAATTTCATGAAAGTTATACGACCAGCGTCTTGGTGACGCGTCCGCGTGTGCGAACGTGGCGCGATCCACTGCTGTGGCGGGACCACAGGACCTCTATCCATGAGGGTGACTACTTCAGTGAGGCTGCGCTCGGGCCATGTCTTTAAAAATGGCGGTTGCTTTTGGTCGCGATTTTGCTATGGGCCGGGGTCAATCTTGGCGAACCCAGCGAATCATGGCGAATTGGAGGATTCAAGCAACGCGCTGGCGGTTCCATAGTGGGAAGGTGGCGTGAATCCCTCTCATTTGCACGTTTACTCCTCCTTTGCCAGGCTCGCGAAGGTACAGGAATACGAATGGGCCTGAAAGGATGGGAAAGTGCCCAGAGTCCCGGCGGACGAGAGAGACTCTTGCCACTTTCTTACCATCGAACCGCTGGCGCTACGCTACACGCTCTAATCGTGTCGTGCTGATTCGCCAGTCTGACATGGTCATTGCGTGTGAACAGAAGCAGATTGAAGGCACAACCCAGGCAGAGGTCGTTGTGTGAACGCTTTCCGATCAATCTGTTGTATAGAAACCTAGAAGAAAATCACAAATGTGGCGTTTTCGCGCACGGAAAGCAACCGACAAGGGTGTTTGGGCCTTGCAAAGTAAAAGTGAGCTGCTGGAGCTGCAGCTTTTTTCGTTATCAGGCTGTTGTCTGGCGCTCTCATCTGTAGCGCTCTCTCGCCTCATACTCTCCTCTCCGCGCTTAGTCTCTCATTCCCTTAGCACAGCCGATTAGGAAGGTGAGTGAGCCCTTAACCTAAGCGTTTTTGACGGATTCTTTTTCCTTTTTTCTTTACTGCCGGCCCATTTCGCACCAATACATTCGCATTCGTGTGCAAGAGCCACACCAATGTGATCCTGGGGCATGCCTTTAAGCTCTTCCCAGGTTGGTGGGTTCACGTTCTATTAAGCGGGCGCAAAAACACGCAAGACCATTGTGTTTGGCGATAAAATTGTTCTGGTGAACGAGAGACTGATTTTCTAAAGTCCGTGGTGAGTGCAGGCAGGCCTCCTTCCCCTCCTTCAAGTTACACTTCTTCAGGTAGCTTTTTACAAAAGAAAGATTGCGTGCTAACGACCCTTCAGTATGCGCCACGCATTCTACTAACATTCAGAGCCTTGACTTGATTTTTATGGCATTTCTGTATCATTTACTTCCCAGGCGGTCGGTCAAAACAGCGGGTGTTTTGTCCTTCAGACAAATCTACTACAAGCGGAGGATGGGGTGGGGGGATTAGGTTTGCATTGGCTTAAGGTAAGAGTGAATCTAGGATTCATACCAATCAGCGGGGTTGAAAGTGGCGCCGACTTATCACCGGATCGCCGATTTGCCCTATTCTCTCATTGCATTGGGTATAAAATCTAGAATTCCAAACTATCCACTGTAAAAGAGCGCCTTCGCCCTACTGCTCCACCAGGTCCAACTTTGCATGGTTTCAGATTACAGGATGCCATGCAACTATTCACTCGTCACTTTCTTCCTCATTAGTTCTTCTTCTCTTGGCGGCTGAACTACATGCCGATGACGATTGTTACAAGTATAGTAAACAAGAGTTCACAACGATTATTGAATGCGATCACGGATGCGAGTATGTGTACAAAACTAAAGGTGACTTTTGTACTTCCATGATTACCAAGAAAGGAGGGCGGAAGTGGTGTAGTGACAAGTGGCGCGCTCACCACGCGAGCGGTCCGGGGATCAAATCCTGGGTCGTGAGTCGCCCGGGCCAACCAAGCCTTCCATCCCTCCGGGGTCGGTTAATAGACTTGTCTGGAGGGATAAAAACACTGACTTGAACATCGGCTGGCCCCCGCAAGTCATTGTATAGGCCACATCGCATTCAAACGCCACTACGAATGTACAAATGGAAGTAGAATGCGTGCCGCATCCCAAAAGGGATTGATCAACGGCAAATGCTTTATCCTTTTATCCTTTATCCAATTACCGTTAGTTTTCTTGGGAGATAAAAGTTTCACGGGATGGTAGCGCACCAACCGCGTTAGATGTGTCACGCATATGACTTCCCCTCTCAACGTTCGCGGAGCTGTCAAAATGTCTGTCACGGGGGGGGGGGGGGTGGTGCATGTGGGGTTGCCTGAAGTGGCCCCAGTTGGACGGAGCCCTCACGTCGCTGCTGTTTTGCCTTTCATTGAAAACTCTTTCTGAAGATCATTCTGGAAGAAAGCCTCAATTTCTCAATTGCAATACTACTTATGAGGGCACATTCCACGGTAGAAGATGGAGGTAGCGGGTTCAAGCATAAAACAATAGATGCTTATTAACTTGCCAGTAAAACGAAGAGAAGGACAATTAATGACATCACTGATTGAAGCTTTTCCTGACGACGTTTTTAAGGAGGCAGTTAATGCGTTAGAAGGCAACCCATTAGAATTGAGGTAGAGGTGGTCAATGGTGCCGGCATGTGGAGAAAACCATGACGAAGGCAGAACCAAACCCCAAAGGGAGGACTTTTTGCCCATCGAATTCCGCATTGATGCAAGTGTCTTGGTGCCGCCTTCTTCAGTGCTAACTCTCTCGCTCTCTATGCTAAAAGGGCTAAAGACCTGCGCCGAGCGGTCAGCAAGTTGGTGGGCGTGCCGTGTCGATAGCGGTCGCGGGGTCTCTATCCTAGATCGCCGGGGGCCTGCCCTTCGTTGCGATGGTGTCAGCCCGGCACTCGCAAGTACTCCCGCTGTCTTCCCATTGGGAAGCTTCCCTTTTTTCGACAATCGAGGCTTACCTGAAATCGCTTAAAATGGTACAATCGAGATGGAATAAAGGATAAAGGATAAAGCATTTGCCGTTGATCAATCCCTTTTGGGATGCGGCACGCATTCTACTTCCATTTGTACATTCGTAGTGGCGTTTGAATGCGATGTGGCCTATACAATGACTTGGGGCCAGCCGATGTACAAGTCAGTGTTTTTTATCCTCCCAGACAAGTCTGGTACCAATTAACCGACCCCGGAGGGATGGAAGGCTTGGTTGGCCCGGGCGACTCACGACCCAGGATTTGATCCCGGACCGCTCGCGTGGTGAGCGCGCCACTTGTCACTACACCACTTCCGCCCCTGATGTGAAGTGTAGAATTAGTAATGAAAAAACAAGACGAAAACATCGGCAATGCCTAAAATAAAACCCCTCCGCCAGCAGCGCAGTATCAAAGGTTTATGGTAGGATCGCTTTTTGCCAGGTGGAGTGACATGAGTGACTTCCTTAGGCCTTGTCGCTTCAGCCTTGGTTGAAGATGCTGCCAAGTGCGCGTAGGTATGACTCCTTGTTTCTCGTGCAAGGGTTTCATTTCGTTAATAAATCGAGGAATTTGCTATTACGAGACAATGGGGACGAAGTTGTAAGAATAGACTTCTATTTGGAGTAGCCAGTGGGCGGAAGTAAGGCCCAGGCAACAAGCGTTCCAGCCGTACGTGAATAGGTGGAGTATGGGAGCAGGTATGCAAGTCATAAGCCCCAGCGTTCTTGTCAAGCGTCTCAACCTACGAAAGCGGCCCTTCTTCTGCGGTTGCCGGATCCAGCTTAGACGCAGAGGTGATGTCCACTAGGCTAATCGCAAAATATGCCTTTGAGAAAGGTTCCGTTCTTTATGTGGACGCCCTTTCCTAGTGAACTAGCAGAAGCCTTCTTCTTTTTGTTCCAGTTGGAGTTTTGAAACTCAGAGGAGTTGAACTACATACGCTGAAAAAGGGGGCAGTCAGAGGGTCAAAATGGGAAGGGAGAGATCACCAACGAAGACGCACTCTAGAGGGAATGTCTTCAAAAACGCTGTTGCTTCCCTAGAACTTTGGTGCTCTGTGCTCAGCGAAGTCCTCTTCTTCATGTCTAATATTCCTTTGATTCCAGATAGTAAAAACCGGCGAATATCCGGTGGATGTGCCGCCATGGAGGACAGTGTTGGTTGTCGTTCGAGAGGAAATGGAATAACCGTATGTGTCTGCCATGGAGATTACTGTAATGCGAAAGGTTACGAGATGGCTGGCGACAGCCATTCAGATGAACGCTGACCACGGACATCTGGCACAAATTCTGAACTGTTGTCTCCCATTTTCTTCCTTCTTTCCTTGCAAACTACCACGTTTTTTGTGAATGTACACATCGGGTTATGGCACTACGCTTCTGGAGCTAGTCTAATTGATCATTCTACTTCCACTGATTTTCTTTGGAAATAAAATTTATTGCTTTTTTGGAGTATTGAAACACTTGTTTGTGGATGACGTCCCAGGAAGTACGTCTTCCGAGAAAATTCATACCCAGCAATGCCATTCAAAAATGCCTAAATGATAATAGTGTTCAGTTCCTCTCGAACCGCAGTCCTCGATGCGGTGCTGGTGTCGATGACGTGAACAAGGCTTGCCTTTGGATTTCTGTGGGCCATAAAGTCGAAAAAGGTGCCACGAACGGTGGAAATAATCTTTTTAACGACGACCTCCACCCCCTTTTAGCCCCTTGAAAAGACAGCTCAGAGCTAAAGAATCTTCCAATCCTTACTGCAATCATGGAAAGAAGGCGCACCCGTCCCCCGCCCTTGATTATTTTTAGTGTTTGGTTTAATCTGAACTATTGCTGAATTCGAGTCCCCGTGGCGCTAAAAGAAAATTCGACTGGTGACTAGCCAGGAAAAGCATCAGATGGTCGCAATGCGGCAGTGCGACGCCGCTGTGGAAGCCAAAAACATAGAAGGATTCTGTAAACAAGCGTTTTACTTCGTCGGTGTTGAGTGCTATTTCCCGTCGCCTTGTGAAAATATTTACGACGACCATGTAAAGTGTTGTTATCCAGTCGCTGACTGAATCACTGCCGGCTCAGCGCTTCGAATCGTATACGTTTACCGTTCATTAGGGCCGTCCTCCTTCTTCAAGCTGGATCGTAGCTAGCGCACGTTTGGAACCATTTGGACTAGGATCGGATCCGGAACCAAGCGAGCTTAACAGAGTTGTTCAATAGATGGAACGAATGGACTGTGCTCAAACCTAAGCGTTCAAAATGATTCCTTCAGCGATTTCGGGTATCAATCAAATGCATGGCGCACACTCGATCTGACCAACTGAACTTTCAAAAAAAAGCATAATAAGGACAGAAGGCAATAACGATCACAGTGGCCTCTCAACTTCCACCACTATAAAGATCAACTGCTCCCCCTCCCCACGCTCTCACCACATTCAGAATACGCGGAAACATTAAATACCCCCCCCCCCTGCGGATCCTTCGGAGGGTGAACCGCAGTGCAACTAGAAGACTAAGACTAGGATTCTTTGACAAGGCAGCCGTTCTTGTGATTTCCAAAATGGATCGAGGCTCATAGATCCCCAACTATGTGCTGGTGGAAAAAATCAAAAAAAAATAAAGCTGTCGAAGCAGCAGGGGTTGGAGAATCTTGTGGGAGGGGATCGCATTTGAAGAGGGGTGGGAACCAATTTTCTCGACACTCGACCCATCTTGGGGCCGTGTGCAGCGGAACCCGCCGGGGATACATCTCCGGATTCGGGAATTCGCCCTCCGTCCAGGACTGTTGCGTATGGCCCCTGATCTAACTGGACGAAATGGTCATGAATGGTACCGCCAGACTCGCGGCCTAGTCTGGGATTGCGTCCAATGCTCTCAGTCTGGCGGTAAAGGCGGTTTTGAAGGAGTGTTAGTTTTGGTGATGTGATTTCTTCCTCATCGTTGCAGTGGCTCCTTACTTCCTACTTATAATTGAACATATTATATTTTCACGAATTACCCGTGTTTTTTGTAGGCAATTTTGTTGCAGGGATTAATGGTTGCAAGCGATTTTCGGTTTTTTTTTCTTTCTAATCCATTCTAGGAGCTGTGGCATATTATATCTGATATCTCGTTCTTTTGTTCTTTAATGATCAACAAAAATTAGTTGTTTATGTGGCATCAGGGCGAATGGCCTAGAAGTGAACGTACCATTGAGTTTGTCTTCCCTTCTGAACTTCTGTCATTTAGCGGCCGGTGCTAACTCAGTTGGAGGGACCACGCGGCGGCGCGGCGCTCTGTTCGTCTGCTCCTCCAAGGCTTAGTCCCAGGGCAGTTACTATTTCGCCATCACGTGGCAGTTTCGAAATACGCGCCATCGGGGACTAAGCCTTTGGGGGAACAGACGAACAAAGCACCGCTCCGCCGCCTGGTCCCGCCAAACTAAGTTAGCACTGGAAAATGCTTCTTTTATTGTCTGAAAAAACGGCGTCTTGAATTTACTGGTCAGTTCTTTGCATAACCACAATATTCGAGTGTTTTGCACTTTGAACGGCAATCGCTTTCATGGCGCGATCTTGATTAACACGTTGACGACAACGCGAGTTTTGGCTTTTTTGGCCACGTGGGACCACGGCGATTTTGCGGGCGCCGCCGCCTCAGGTCGTTCAAGCAGATTTTGAGTGATAAATACATAAATAATGATCAATACAAAACCAGATCAGTAAATTGTAATGAGCACAACCTACCAGGGGTACAGTAGTGGAATTTCGATCGAAAGACATGGAATAACAATGAAAAAGCGAAATTTTTCAGAACTAGCTGCAATGGACCTCAAAAGCAATTTTACGTTGATTATTTCAATCAAAACACACATATTGTCATCCCTAAGGTTCCGTATCTACTTCTACTACTATTTAAATCTTCACATTCATAAAAAGAAAAAGTAAACGAAAAATTTATTGAACTGAAGATTTCGTATGGTTCAGAAATCCTCCTCTAAATTGAAGCATACGTGACCATTCTATGGCCACTATGTTTGTAGCTACGTCAAGGTCTCTTCCATGGAATAATACAAGAAACTTCTAAAAGAATCAGGCGTGCGCGAAAAAAATGAGTGTAATGGGTGCGGGGGATATATATCCCGCACGGTCCGACATGGCCTGCAATGCGCGGGATATATATCCCCCGCGTTGTCGTCAATGTGTTAACTCATTGACGCCCTCACACATGTGACATAGCTGCATGGCATGGCTTTGTTGTAACAATAGGCTTCAACCCTGGCGTCATTGGATGACGATGATTATGACAAAGACACTCTCGACAATCTTGTGACCATTGGGCAATATCCCTTTTCATGGTTTCCCAGAACAGGTCTTTTGACAATTGTCTGAACAATTTCTTTGGACCAAAATGTCCAGCCAGCGAGCCTGAATGCGCCTCTTCGAATATTGCTCTTCTCTTGGACGGGGGTACAACCCTCCGCACCGAACAGTTATCCAGTAGCGCTAAGTACCTTTTGTCCATTATGAAATCCGCAACTTTGAACTTATGGGAAAGTTCTGGTATTGCAACATCCATGTCAAGGTTTCCCTTTTCGAGGTTCACTATCACCTCCGCATAGATAGGATCTTCCCGTAGCTCGTTTGTCCACTCAGGCTCTTCTGCCACCAATGCTACAATGAGTTCCTGTAGACACAGCACCACGGCTCAGCGCATCGGCGACGCGGTTGGCAGCACCTTTTAGATAGATAATCTTTAAGTTGTACTTCTGGAGTTCCAGTGCCCACCTGAGCACTCGCGCAGAAACGTTTGTCCGCTTAAAGAGCGCTGTCAGAGCTTGGTGATCAGTATAGACTTCAACCGGAAGTCCATACACAAACATATGAAACTTTCGCAAAGCGAAAACAACCGCCAATGCTTCCAAATCGGTCACGTGGTAGTTCTTTTCGCACCGAGACAAGCCTTTCGACGCGAAGAACACTGGATGTAGGAATCCATCTTCTCCCTCCTGACTCAAAACAGCACCAAGTCCTTGAATACTGGCGTCGGTATGAATTTTGAAAGGCTTTCTTCCGCTCCTAGCTCCTTCAATATCTGGCTGCGCCAGCACTGGCGCCTGTGCAATTACAGACTTAAGCTTGTCAAAGCATGACTCCTTTGTAGAATTCCACTCAAACGGCACTTTTTCCGACGTCCCAGAACAAACTTTCGATAATATGAACACATCCGAGGAACGTCCGGAGGTCCGACCGAGACTGTGGCAGTGGGATCGCTTCGACCTTGGCTGGATCCATGTGCAACCCGCTATGGTCAATCACGTGGCCGAGGAACTCAACTTTCCTCTCCAACAAAACGCACTTCTTTGGATTTAATTTGAGTCGTGCTTTCGACAATTCTTGAAAAACTCGTTCCAAGACTCTTAGATGCTGCTCCACTGTTCCGGTCGCTACCATTATGTCATCCAAGTAGCAGAACACTTCTTCTCCTAGCAGAGGACAAAGAACAACATGCATCAGTCGTTGGAAGACGGCTGGCGAGGACGCTAGACCGAATGGCAAAACCCGAAATGGTATAAGCCTTCGGTAGTCGTAAACGCCGACTTTTCCTTGGCATCAGCCGACAAGCTGATCTGCCAGTAGCCTGACGATAAATCCAAAGTCGAGAAGTAACTTTTACCCCTCAAGCTTTGCAAAATCGTGTCAATCGTTGGCAAGGGATAACTGTCAACCCTTGTCACCTGATTGAGCTTCCGATAATCCACGCATAATCTGAGAGTTCCGTCCTTCTTTTGCACCAACACGATGGGCGAAGCCCAACTCGATTTACTTGGTTCAATGATCTTTCGTTCTTGCAAATCATTCAGAATGCGTCGTAGCTCCACTCGCGTGCCTAGTGGCACCGGACGGGCTTTCTGCCTAATGGGCATTGCATCACCGGTCTCAATACTGTGTTCCACTAGCGTTGTTTGAGTGAGCTCTTGTTCACTTACTGCAAAAGCATGAGCGTAATGCCTGACAAGCTTCTCCAGTGATTCATTGCACTCCTCACTTGTCCTGTTACTTTGCAGTAACCTGAGCAATTTTTCTTCACGATCTCCAGTTACCTCCACGGTGCGCTGCAACATGTCTCCGGAGTATTTGACAGGCTGCACTTCCACAACTTCGGTAGGCTCGAAGGTTCCCACCTCCTCCCCTACTCGGAAAATCTTTGCTCCTGCAAAGGTATTTGTTATAGGTAGTTCTGTTGCCTGGTTTCCACCTTTCCATACGACATCTGGTAGCAGGTGTTCCTTGGACCAAAAGATTCCCTCCTGCGCCGTGCCATCACAGTGAACACGTAGCGACTTCGTCTCGCCTGGACGTAGGTACATCCTTTTGGCAATGGTTACTGGAAGACAACTATTAGAGATTTCTTCTCATGTTTCACTGTCCTTTTACTATTGTGGGAGAGTTCTCTCCTTCATCAGTGAGAGGGTGCAATGGATTTGTTCGGTGC
The DNA here is from genome assembly GCA_036418205.1 of Ostertagia ostertagi. Classification (NCBI taxonomy): domain Eukaryota; kingdom Metazoa; phylum Nematoda; class Chromadorea; order Rhabditida; family Trichostrongylidae; genus Ostertagia; species Ostertagia ostertagi. Next base: position 21,235 of record MU870034.1, on the reverse strand, counting down.
TGGTAGGTGAGGCCGTAGCCGAGCTTCTGAAGTGCATTTGTTCCTAGAACTATCATGCCGTCTCCTCCGGACATGGCAAACAAAGCGATTCGCACCTTCCTTCCGTCGGATACTTGCAGCGTTAGCTTGATAGCTCCCTTGAAGGACATTTTATTACCCGAAGCATCTAATACCTGCTTCTGCTGTTCCAGTGGTATTTCTTCCACGTCAGCATCCAAGTCAAAGCCTGATTCCCAAGCTGTTTGGAGTATTCGCAGTGGTATGATGCTGATTTGGGAACCTGTGTCCAACAAAGCTTCTTACTGACATCCAAGTAGATGCACTTCTGTTGTTGTTTGTTCTCCCACAAGCTCGCTTTTATCCTGGCCTCCACTGCACCGCATATCCACTTTTTTAGGGATGCAGTGAATACTCTCGCCGTTCCTGCTTGTTTACTGGCACTCGCTGACTTCTCTTTGGCATTCGACTTCCTGGGAAGCGGGCAGTCTCTTTTAAGGTGTCCCTGTTTATCACAGTTGTAGCATCTTACAGAGAGTTTCCGCTGTTCATCCTCTGAGCGCGCTTCTCTCCTGTCAACTGCGCCTGTTGGTTGTGTCGCAGAATTTTCTGCGTTACTCGCTTGAACTTTTGACCAGCTATGCGTCTTTTGCGTTCCTCACGACTTTGATTATAACCTGTAGAAGTTTCTCTTATTGCTGTCGCGACCTCTCTACTTCTCTCGCATCTTTGCGCCATGGCTTTGACCATTTCATATGCCGCCTCCTTTGGAGCAATCTCCATGGTCGTATAGAGTTGAAGATATTCGGGCCAGTCCGTCAACTGGCTTACCAACTCTCCTGCCCTGATGCGAGTCCAGACAATACCTTGTCACGTCTCCCGACCTTCTCAAGCGCTTCAAATCCATATACGCTTTCATTTGAATGGACGAACTGTTTACCTCAAACTTCGACCTCAATGCATCGACTAAGTCGTCGAAGTTTCCTTCCCTTATGTGTTTAGGTAGTGCCTTAGCCACTGCCTTTGGGTACCCGTCCAATTTCGAAAGCAGCAAGTGGTTAAGCAACTCATCCTGGAGCCTTAAGTTCTGGTATTTCATCGAAAACCTCATGATGAAATCCTCGAAACTTCTCCCCTCAGGGTCTTTGTACACCTCTACTTCGGGTAGGGCTATCGATGCAAAGATATGGCCTATTTGGCTCTCTGAACAGGATGACCCACCTGGGCTTTGGAACGTCATCGACGACGATTGGCTCGAGCCCCTGGTCCTCGGCCTGTAGTCGGTCATCTTTTCTGGCTGCAACAGCCTTGGTTCAGATATCTCATGCTTCACTTTGCTAGCTTTACCGTTTTCATAAAGCTTACCTTGAGCAGCAGCGACTGGATCGAAGTTCAGATGGTACTCGACATGATCGAAGTCGCTTACATTCAGCTGCTCATAGGCTATCTCTGTCGCGTTTCCGCTGCCTCCTGCCTCAGCGTTCTGAAAGCGAAAACCATCAGAATGTTTACTCTGAGATGCCGCTTGTCCAAGTGCGGCTTTATTTTCAACCTTATACGACAGCACATTCCCGTGCTGCTCAGCTCTCTGCTTCACAGTGTCACTCTGCAACGCCCTTGCTTTCAGTACTAATGCGAGCGTCTCGCATACTACCTCTTTGCAAGCGTATGCCTCCTGTTCCAACCCCTTCAACCGCTGCAGCTCCAGCTCTATGAGGTCGCACTCCTCATTTATTCTGGAGCTTACGAGATCCTCTAGCTGCTTAGCGGTTCTAGTTGAAACTCCCTGCGACATCTGTGCAGGACACTCTCGCAGACTTGCCAATCTCATTTCAATGAT
>MU870033.1:15992-35566 GCA_036418205.1 Ostertagia ostertagi | reverse complement strand
GAACACACAAGTGGTGTGCAGCATCATTTATCGCTACGCTACTTCCGCTCCTTTGTGCTCAGTGGGCTCTGAAACTGACGCCCTTAATGAGCACCCCTTTCATGGGCTTCTAATCTTTTTAATTGCCACGAAGCAAAATTTTTAGGCTGGTGTTGACCGACTTCTGGAAGTTCACATGGTTTGTTCAAGTGGAAGGGGTCAAGCTCTCATGGTAGATTAAAATCCTTCTGGGACTCGCCATGAATTCTACTTCCATTCAGAGGCTTAGTGGCATTCTGAATGCGTTTTGCTTTGCTTGACTGGAACTTGAAGAAACTCGTGGCTAGTTTAGTATCAATTGTTTCTAACCTATCTGACAAGGCTAGCACCATTTTCCGAACCAGTAGGGATGGGGGAGCTTGACTGTCCTGTGCGAAATTGAATGCGAGGCTCGAGTTCAGGACCGTGCCCAGCTGGCTCTTTGCCACCTCCGCCCGGTGTTGAGATTACCTAAGCAAAGTGTTGTTCAGGATCAGCTTTCCTTTATTCTTGCATCGAAGACTCAGTTTTTAGGTTTGATGAAGCCTTGTAATTCTTAACAAAGCAGACGTTTTGGCTTCTCCGCCTTCTTCGGAAATTGAAAAAGTCGAGAATTTCGAGATCAACCCCTCCGAAGCTTCTAGCAGTCCTGAAGACAACTCCCATCGACTAGAAAACCCTCAAAATCACAAAACTGCTCAGAAGAACAACCTAAGGGATATTTTGCGAGCTCGAAATGCATCAGTACTGATGTAGATGAAGTACATCTCCGTTTTTCCCCATAATTTCTCTAACAAATTCTGCCTTATCTCCGAGGGATGCTATCGCTGGGAAACAGGCTTTCATTAGGGTGGTCACCATAAGATATATGTGTTGTCGTAGTAAGCAAAAGTTGTCATCGTAAAGGCCGATAGCGCTTTATTACATTGCCGTTATTGTTGCCGTTATGGATGCCAGAAAGCCCCGTTTATAACACTAGTTAGCATTCCACTGTGATGATAGTCGTGTCAGTGATCACAGGTATCGTGTCATAAGAATAGCAAGAAATCATGTAGTGTTGTTTTTCGAGGAGGTTCCGATCTATAGGGTGATTAATATCAGTGCCTAGCAATGAAGAGACAATGACAAAGCTTGATCCCTCCTCCATCCTGCCGTTTGATCCAAGTTGCATGCTCGCTGAATCAGAAGAATATCTTGGCCAACAAAATCTTTCATTTTCTCAATGCTTGGAAAAAATTATGGCCGGATGTGTTGAAAGGTTTATTTGGCGCTATCGCCAATATACGCATAAGGGTTGGTGGCAATGCCATTGACAATATGTTTTCTGTAGAAAAGGGGACCAAGCTTGACGCGGGCAGGCAGGGTTTCCAAAGCAGGGGAGCGTTTTATTTTGATCGGAGCTCCGTGCTCCAGAAGATGCCCCGTTATGCTTGTTTAATTTATTTATTTGATACACCGTAGGTGTGCTTTTCCAGAGCTCATATAGGTAATATCATTAAGAAAATGGAGAAAGCTAAGGCAGAGAAAACTATGTAGATAAAGAGATCTTCTGTTACTAGAAAAGAGAAAGTATCATTGGATTGCCGATCTGAGAGCGTTCTTCGAGTTTGCCGTGAATGTGATACGAAATCCACAACGTCTACTTCTATCTGTAGCAGCACCTCAGGTGAGGTCATCGAACAATTTCATTCAGTCGGTAGGATAGAACAGCCCGCAAATATCACAGCGTGCCGTTGTCGTGACTCGAAAGTGCGCGAGATTGGCGCAGGGACCTCGCATAGCGAGCTAATGGACGAGATACCTCGCGTCCACCCCATGACACGCATGTAGCGCTAGTTCAAATTCACGTCGGTTGGCGAAGCCATGGGGCAAGCTAGTTCAGACAACTCATCCAGAACGCCACTCTTCATTTGAGGGAGCAAGAGGGGGGGTCCTTGTAAAGAGCCTGATCGGCCTGGTTCAGTCTGCTTCTCTTTTGTTCTCAGCTAGCGCCGCATTCACTATTTCATCATCGACCTCAGTTACACCACCAATTCCATGTGGAGTTGTTGCTTTTAGCAAGGGGTGAGTTACTGAGTTCCACACCTGCGTAGCTCCCGTAAGGGTTATATGTGGTCGAGGCAAATTCCACGTGGGTATGTGGTCTTGGGGAACCATCAAAAATGTCTATTCCAGCTATAATGCACATTCCACTCCGACAGGGTGAATATCGGTCGAGGAAATCCTCGACAGGGGGGTCGTACCTGTTGGGCTGGTCCATGGGGGGTCGTACTCTTGGGGGTCAGTAACAGAAGTGGTATCATGGTGCAGATAGGTAATAGGGTATAGCGCAGCAGAAAATGAAAACATCCGAAAAAAACATGATATTAAATTTTCTTTGCAGGTTCAGTCGCTCCATTCCTCCACCTTCATGAGAAGGGCGTATTTGAAGGCAGTACAAAGAATGAAAGTGCATCCCCGCAAAGAGTGCCACATGTGCGCACGCGCTGCAAAGGCACCTCCCGCCTATCACTCGCTCCTTCTCCCTTAATACCTCGCTGAGAATGACGCTGTTGTTAGGGACCCTGTCGGAAAAACGACAACCGTGAAGAAAAAGCGCTGGGCAAATGAAGTTGTTTTTTAGGTTACAGGAATAGCACAACACACTATGTCTACTACAATACAGTTTCGTTCGAAGGTCCCCATCATATAACACCTTTCAATCGATTCTGCAACTGTGAGTGGAGGAGGGATGCATGGCTTATACCAATACCAAATCGGATGATGACGATTGCTCCTATTCTTATTGAAAGATATTGTTCTAGACACATTCCGAGTGTTGCCAACGAGTCACACTTGCAATGGTGAATGAGGGAGCGGATTTCCAGGTGGCCGGATCCGACCTCGATAGATCCTCGACGCAATTATCTCTTCAACCAAAAAGCTGTAGAAGAAAACTAAACAGACCATCAGGAAGCGCAAACCTTCCGCTTTCCAAAACTATCTTCCCTTTTTCAGGATCTTACAATATAAGAGATATATTGCTCTTGAAGTGGCAAAAACTCGCGTGAAAATTTCGGCCTCCTCGACATTTACTCGACGAAATTTGACAGACCCTATCTTTCTGCAAGGAAGGCTTCCAGAGCAATTTCGATGCTTGTTGGAAACGCGAAATCCAGCTCTATCTAACTCTACCTCAAGCTGCTTCAAAGGTTGTGAAATGGAGGAATGCAACCTTTTCATCGAGGGTGTAGATTCGGACGTTTTTTTGAAATTTCGGCAAATCTGACCCAGTGACAATCGCGCCGCAGCTGCCGTTGAATCGGCCTTTGATACACTCGGCTGTTTTGATATACTCAAGCAAGAATCAAGATTGAATCGCAACCCCGTGTCTTCAGGATTTCTGTGCGTTTCTGAACGAACCTCGCCTTGAGGTCACACAAAGTTAATGCCTCTTTCCTCGAGTCGATATTTCAGTATGTACACAAAAGTATGCAGCGATGGAAGACGTGCATAGATGACAAGATGAAGCGTCCTTAGCATTATTTTGCAGAATTTTTTTTGATTTGTTTTGCAGGATTTATTTTAATTGAATTAATTTGCTCTGTTAGAGGGGGTCGTGCCAGGATCTCGATTTCGGGGGGGGGGGGGTCGTACCTCTGCGACCACGTACTCGACACGATTTTCACCCTGGTCCCGACGGATTTACAACAGTGTCACTTCAGTTTGAAAAAATTCTTTCCGACCTGGAATATTTTGTGTTTTCAAGGCCTTTTAGGATTCTTTTGTGATAAAAACCTAAATGGCCAATGTATTCCGTAAAATGTAGTTTCTGATGACCGCGACAGCACAATACTAAAAATTGGAAATTAGCAAACTTCACATTAGGGGTGGGGCGTATGAGGACGCGCTGAGCCAAGAAAACCTTACATATATAGTTACTATAGTTAAAAAGTGTTCTATAGTTAGTACATATACCATGAAAAAGCTGAGTTGGGATGAAATGGTGCCCCGGTAGCGTAACTGGTAGCGCACTTGCCCGGAAAGCGAGAGGTGCGGGTTCTAGTCCCGCCTGGGGCGAAAGTTTTGTTCACAACCCAGCATTCTTGTGAAACATTCGCAAGGCGAACTGCGGCCAAAAACAGCAGTTAACAACAAAAAACAAGTCAAAAAAATATATAATACTATTTTGCTGTGATGTTTTTCTACCGTACAGGCTGTTAATGCCGCAAGATGTAACTTCTTCATTCGGTCGATGTTTCGAGCAACTTGTCGTCTACAGGACCTGAAGTTGTTTCAAGGTTGTTAGCTTGCAATTCACTTAGTCAAGCGTCTCGACACTTCGCAAGAGCCACAGATATAGGGAAGATCTTAACTAAGCAAACCAACTTCCGCAGTTCCACCCACGTGAAGTGTTCTGAGAAGATCGCACCTGGGATCTATTGTAGTTTTATTTTTGCATTCCGGGCATGCGCCTTATGGAGCCACGTACGTGCCAATATGAAGCATATCGGAACCATGATCGATCCTTGTTTCTGCATCGGCCATTTTGATACTTTTGCGATAGCATACATTATTCCTAGTTGGAAAATTGCACCCACATTTCAGGGCGGAAGTGGTGTAGTGACAAGTGGCGCGCTTACCACGCGAGCGGTCCGGGGATCAAATCCTGGGTCGTGAGTCGCCCGGGCCAACCAAGCCTTCCATCCCTCCGGGGTCGGTTAATTGGTACCAGACTTGTCTGGGAGGATAAAAAACTGACTTGAACATCGGCTGGCCCCCGCAAGTCATTGTATAGGCCACATCGCATTCAAACGCCACTACGAATGTACAAATGGAAGTAGAATGCGTGCCGCATCCCAAAAAGGGATTGATCAACGGCAAATGCTTTATCCTTTTATCCTTTATACAATAACATGAGAAGGTCAAGTCAACGTTACTGTTGACCTATGTAGACAGTCTGATACAAATTCGCCTTCCTGTGGAGATTAATGGCTACGTTAGTCAAGACCCGGGAGGTGACTCCCGGATCACGCGTTTGTTAGCGCCATTTGCCATCACACCACCCCATGTAAAACAAAAACTACAGCAAAAATGAAAATGCAGTATTAGAAACCTTCCAATGCAGTTTTAAAAACCTTCTAAAAAAGTACTTCACGTTTGGGCAGATCTCCCGGTAGATTACATACCATACGACGCCCAGAGATCTTAAGGTCTGCATATCATTTCCATAATGATAGTTTTCGCACACTCCTATAAGAATGACCATTTCTCAAATCTCTCGCTCAACTCCCAAGAACAGTGCCGCCCAAAAAACGTTTGTTCAGCCCTCAATTATCTGTTTAATTATCTGTTTGTCGTTCAAATTTCAAAGAGTTAGAAAAGAAATTGATTTCCCGAAAAACAGCGTCGCTCTCTTCATGAAGGCACCGAATGGACTGGTTTTCTACCAGTTTCCAGGTGAACAGGAAAACTCAACAAAACTAGAGATGGTGCAAAACATAAAGAAGTCTCAAGCGCTGTCGAGAAATCAGCTCTGCTAATCAGCTTATTAACGTATTAGCTTCCTAAATACCTTTCTGAATTTAGCTGTTGTTGAGGATAGACGCACAAAAATTAACATCAGCCGGTTCTCCACGAGTATCTCGCAGATCACTGCTGTTCGAAAGAGTTAACGGCGCTGTTGGAATATACGGGGGCCTTGTCATGGCAATGCACATGGAACCGCTTGAAATATCCCCTTTTTGTTCAAAACGGGACTAATCGCAGGCTCCAGGGATTGTTTGAAATCTCTATTTTTTCCAGTTTTCCTCCACCTTCGTATGCTTAGTCCTAGAGGACCCCCGCATGTTACGATAGCGCTTTTAATAAAAGTAGGTTGCATGGCGTAGGCCAAACAAACTTATGCATTGTGCTTCATCAGTGAAGCTTGCATAGCGCAGTGGTAATGGCACAGGCTCACGAGATTGCTTTTTCTCTGATCGGGTCCCTGTCTTGGTTCAGGTTCCTAGAGATGACCTAACAAGTGGTAGCAAGTTGGTCCAATTGCGATTCAAATTCATAGGTCAGATACTAGGCAACTACCTACTTGAGTGAATCATCCAATCGAAGCAAAGTATTATTTGCATTCGAGTTGCTCAGTTCCTCTGAATTTACCGAATTCTTGAACTATTCGTCATCCAACCATACCGGTCCTTCCGAGAAATCGTAGCAAAATTGTTCAAGATTCATTGTCGTAGATTCTGTGACGCAGCTCTGCAAAAGGACCCAGATGCACTAAAAACAAGGTGGCGTGAATCACTGATATTAGCGAAATGACAAAAAAATTAAGTGGTCTGCTCTCTTAGCAAGGTCGATACAAGCGTCCTTCGTTCCATATTGGAGCTTCACATGGGGCTATTCATTCGCCCAGCCCTTTATTGCACTCAATGGGGTACAAAGAATACAACCGAACCATTAATGATTGTATTAATGGACTAATGGATTATTAGATTACTTTTTAAAGATGCGCCATGATTTCTACCTTTGTTCGAACTACACGAGGCATTTCCATATACAGTGGGGTTACTTGGTATCGTGGAGACCATTCTACTTTTTCTTCAAAGGCATGCCCCAGGATCCATGGTTTATGGGTTCTTGTGTAGGACAGAATATGGAATTGCATTTGGTGCGAATTGGGCGGCGGTAAGAAAAAAATGGAAAGAATCCGGTCCACAACGACTTTCGAAGATTACGGGTTTTGCTCACTTTCGTGTCGGCTGTATGCTATGACGAAGTTGAGCGACGAGAGGAGAGTGTGAGGAGAGAGTGCTACAGATGAGAGAGCGCCAGACAACAGCCTGACAAGAGAAAAAACTGCTGCTGCTTCAGCAGCTACTTTGCAAGGCCCAAGCGCTCTTGTCGGTTGGTTTCCGAGCATCTGACGCACATTGTTTTGCTCTAGTAGATTATACTTCGGAACGAAAGGAGAGTTACACGATCGCTACCTGAGTTTGTGCTGTAAGCAATTTATTGCAATTGGACGATGACATGTTCAATTGGTCATTCCGGCCGTTTGAAATGAGATGTAGTCTCAATGGAAGCGCATACTTCTTAGGAAGTTATCGGGGTGAAGGTTAGGATTAATCGTGGTGAAATTTTTTGGGAGAAATTTGAACGCCGTTCGTACTTACCACAAACCGGGAATATCTCCAAACAATCGTAAGAGTTTTTTCGAATAGGAAACATCGAACGTGGAAAATTTCGACAGAACGCCTTGCGACGCTGAGTTCAGATCCGTTCGTTATCTCAGAAGTTCTCTGAAAGAAGTTACAAGGGATTCTTCTCTTTGTGGATTTCTCACTGTGGCACATTCTACATCCCGCAGATCTTTCTTTTCGCTGTGCACACTCCGAAAAGCTGTTTCGCTTTGATCACAATGTGGGGAGCTATTACATGTGCTCGGGGCAAGTTATTGAATATTTTGTTCATTTATGGAACTTGTTCTTATGTGTGTTTTGCTACTCAGTGTGCCAAAGTTTCATTACAATAGAAAATCCTAAAAAGAGGGACGAATAAATTCAAGTCATTCCTTTGCATATGGAAAGTTGCGGGAATGCAACCAAATGACCAAATTATAAACACTTTCTGGACTTCGTGTGAGGAGCCATGAAAATTGCGATAACGTTGTTCCCCGCAGGACCGAGCATGTTGGCATCCCGATTGAAGGGATATCCATGGATACTTGGCAATAGCCAATAATTGTTGCTGGCTCTTCTATTGTGACCATGGGAGATAGGGAATGTCGAGGGTGCTGGCGTACCCAGTGAGGCCGTCGCGAGGGCAAAGAAGGGCAGAGGTCGGTGGAGAGCGTGCAGCGGCGGGTGTGGAATTGTGGAACGTTGCGTGGCACTTCTATTTACTTTAACGCAAAATCCCTATAGGACGCAGCGGATCGCGATGATCTTAGGCTTCTTTGCATCTGCCGTACGGGCCTCTTGGGGGTAACCAGAAGGTGTGCTAAAGCCTAGTGAGAAACATTTTGGTAATTCTTTCGAGAGAACTGTTCCCGCCAGATAACAAATCGGATTTGAGCTCAGGCGTTACGCAAGACGCGCCATCCGGACTTACATCTCATTTGATTAATGCCGGACTGTCATGTTGATGCATCCTTGTAAGATACCATCGACGTGTAAGAGCACTATCTACTCAGTTTTTGTTCGTTCATTTTCAAATCAGTCTATATAGTATCTTTTTCAAATTGACGTTTCTTGACTGTCGGAAATAGGAGGGCGACTTTCTGCTAATGGGAGAATCATCAATTGTTGTTATATTTATACGAGACAAGATTAGTCCGTACACGAGCGGGACCTTCTTCCTGCGCAAGCTTTCTATCCTCCGCTATGGTCCCTTCCTCCTGTGACACCAACACCTCGTGGAAGTGACGCGTATGCAACACAATGGTGTTTCAAACAGTAGAAGGGACACAATCATGATATGACGGTAGATTTTTCGCTTCCCTTCCTCATCCTCCCTTCCTCTCTCCACTGCCCTCCAGCTGCCACTGCAGCACCATGTGGAATGAACGGAAGTGTGCTAAGCAGGTGTTTATATAGCCCTAAGAGTGTTATCACAACTATTTATCACAACTATCCTGCTACAAAACATTGATATCTCAAATCCTGTAAGCTACCCGATTTGTTAGCGGTTTGTTTATCCCATGAGCTTCCTTCTCACTCACTTCATTTTGCGGACGGACACACATACATACACACATACAGATACACAAACCGACACACAAAGTTAGCGCTTTATAAAATAGAAGGATTAGAAGGGCAGTAACGATCGCGAACCGCGTTCGGATTTGCCGCACTCGCCTGTGATGCACAAAAACGACGCCCATTTACAGGCACTCCAATTTGGGTAAGGTTCTAGGAATGCACTATTGATAAGGCATGCGCCCGGTGCGCGTAGCAGAAGAGGACAGCATTCACTTGCAAGCAAGCTGCCTATTGTTATCGGGATATTCATTTCTCCTTGTTCTATAACTGTTGCATATCAGTTAGGTCTCATAAAGGGGTCATAATTTCAAAAACCCTGATTGGGAGCATACAGCAGTGGTAATGCTGCCAAGGCGGTTCAGGAGTTACAGTGGTACCAGAGTTTCGAGGTGGTAAATGAGAGCGCATCCTGGGTGAAAGATCGCTAGCTATGGTAGGCATCTCATGTAAGATTTCACTCTCAGCTAACCTCAGCTGTAGTTAGGCTTTGTACTGATAGAGCAGTGCACTTGCAACACCCCTCAGAACTACAAACCATTGATGTTTCCGCTTCCTAAGCAGGCAGCGAGGCAACCAAAATTATTGGCAGTTCAGTGGAGAGATCGTGCTTAGACCTAGCCAATTAGCAGGGACAATTAAGGAGCACAGAATGCAGGTTGAAGTGACCTTTCGCGAAGCTGCAGCTTACCTTTCCGGAGATAACTGGTTTAATTAATTATGTGAAACCTTGACATTCTTCTGACTACACAAAAGAGTGCACTTTTCTCGTTCGGCAGCAAATCATCGCGTAATTCCACCACTTCAACGAAGCCGGTCCAAATCTAGGCAGCTTTCACTTCAAAACCTCTTGAATGCTGACGAATCGGCCGCCTGTCACAGTCGGCAAGACGTCGCCGTGCTCATCCGATGGAACACCTCTGGTGCTATTTAGAAGGAGAAGCCGGTTTATCTGTAAAATGTACGATGGCAACATCGTGTAGTAGTATTACAGTAGCGCAATTGAGGCGTAGATAACACTGATATGGGGATACCGGAAACCAAGGCCCACCGTTCTACTCTACATCTACCTTTCAAAAAAGAAGTTTGACTGGCACACAGATCCATTGAAGATCCCACTTATGTATATGAAGAAGAAAACCAACACATTCCCATCACCCAAGTCTGAAGAAAACCGCACCCGGGTGCCTAGCAAGGGTTTTTGAGTGAAAGCGTCGGTCGTGCAGACAGCGAAACTTCAGCCAACTTCACTTCCCATTAACTGCAAAAGTGCCGATACTTGAAACAAGTCTCGTGAATGTGGTACTCAGTTGGAAGTGGTACATTTAACGTACATCCTGAGCGCCATGATCGCGTGAGGTCGCAGCGCAGATTGATCCCATTGGAAGCGCTGCCGCACGCTGCCGCATCGCAACCAGTGGCCACGCCCATGTCACGTCCTTAGGCAGTAGAAAGATCAACCAAAAAGCGTTTTGTTGAGGAAAAGTGGGGCTTTTGAATACTCGGACACAATAAAAAATGCAAGTTGTCTACTGGGTTGAGGCGCTATCCGACACAAGATAGGGCCGAATTCCGCCGTGCATGCCTTTTGCTTATTCACGAAAAAAAAATACCCTAAAATCCCATAGATAAGAGCGGTTTAATTTACCGGTGAAAAATGAATTGGAATGAAATTGAAATTGAATGCAGTCACCCCTCTAACTTGATGGATGGATAAATAAAAATCGGAGAAGAAGTTTAGAAGAAGCTCCGCCCCTCAACTCTAAACCCCGCCCACTTAATAAACAATTCATATAGAAAAATAGCGATTTTAACGGAATTTCTGCCGGAATCTCTCTAGAAATGCCGGAATTTGATCTCTGGATAGAACTTGAAGAGCCCATTCGATCAGTAAAATTCCATAGATAAGAGCGGTTTAATTTACCGGTAAAAAATGATTTTGAAAAAATATTTTTATTTTTATTTTATTTTTGAAAAAATATCTATGGACCGCTCTTATCTATGGGATTTTAGGGTATTAACTTGTTCTAAGCGCAGAAGGTGCGTGTTCGAAGTCCCGTGTGGGCGAACGCGTTTTTCACAACCAGCATACTGCTGGACATGCACAGAATAAACAGTTATTGATCTCTTGCCGAAGAAAAAAGGGATATCTGCTATGCCATAAGTCCATATGTATACTTTATGTAAGCGGCACCGATCATTAGAGGCAGCGCCCTCAGGATATGAAGATGAGATCACTCTAGCTGCTCCTTCCGACGTCGCCGTGGGCATTGACTGAGTTGAGCGAGAATATGAACGATAGTCGTTGCGTGGCGTATTTCAGAAGACTACGAGAAGTTTTCGTAGGCATATCAGCACTACAGGATGATATTTTGCACTCACATGACAGCCCAAGTTTACACAGTCCCATGCAGAAAACCACCACATTCTCTGTTCCTTGAGTAAAAGGGATCATAGCAGGGCCATTCAGGTCTTTTGTGTGCAGAAGATATGTCCGGAGTCGGTCATCGGTAACATTCCTGGGCTGCGTTGGGTTGTCGTCGTTGCCTACGTCCTCATTCCACCGGCTTTTTTTCCAATCGGTGATGAGTCACGACGAGGATGCACGAGGTCAGGTGGCGGTGATGACGGCCAATTGTTAACAAGCTTCGGTCTATTCAGTCGAGAGATAAGAAGATCAGCGAAGCTAATAGAGGCCGCAGTCTGGCATCTATCAGAAAAGATCGTCTGCGCTTATAAATTCTTACTCCCTCAGGATACGCCCCCTACTCGACTATCACTCAAAGTGAAAACGATTAAAGGATAAAGCTTCAGGCGTTGATGAACACTCCTCCAGATGCGCCATGCAATCTTCTTCTATTTGAAATCGTAGTAGTAGTAGTTGAATGCGATATGGCTTGCACAATGACATGCGGGGGCCAGCGATGTACAAGTCAGTGTGTTTATCCTCCTAAACATGTGTGGTCTCAATTAGGGCGCTTTGGTTAGCCTGAGCGAGACTCGATTTACTTGACCGGAGAAGTCAGAATGTAGAGTGGCACCTCTTGCCACTTGCACAACTCCAGTTCAGAATTGGCCTGAGGAGACGTGATCTGAATCGAAATTTGGCCGATATCTTTCCACTTTCTATATTTAATGCGGCGATTCCTTCAAAATCTCATCCCTTCCGGTCATGAGAGTAAAAGCTGGGCGCTTCAGGTAGTTATCGAAGATTTCAGGAATTAGGTTTCAAAAAAAGGAAACGGCCCTTAGCGATTTGTTCAGGATGCGCCATGCACTCTCCTCTTGCACAAAAACCCGAAGCTAGTTGAATGCGCAAGAGATTACTTCGTGATTTGATACATGGGAGTCAGAAAAAAGGGGAAAAATAATGCAGAGGTTGAGGCTTATCTAACAGTAGTGGATAAAGAAGACTGCATCTCTAGCACTCCTCATAAGCAAGCATCCTAGTTCGCCATGGCCATCCAAGAAGAGATTGTAGGCCGGGAGATGCTTTTAAACACCGATCTCAAATCTACCTTCCAAATCTGCTAAGACGATTTTTTTGAACGAAGTTATGAAGTGGAAGAGCGCGACGGTAGTGGTCGGGGCTTACAGCCAAGACATCGAAGGATCGATCCATAAGCGCGTTCACTGTGTTACATTTTCCGGAAATACAGCTGATTAGGCGGTTCGAAGTCGTTCTAGCTAAAAATCAAAACCGTGTCACGCTTAGGGATCGATCCTACAACGCCTTGACTGTGATCCCCGATCACTATCGTCACGCTCTTCAAAACTGCGTTCAGAAATCATTTAGCAGATTTGAAGGGTAGATTGAGATCAGCTGTTTATGGCGACATAGACGGCGTAAAGTAGAACGGTGAGGAACATGGCTTCTGATTGTCTCGGTGATTCCTCCTCCCCCAAACTGAGAGAAGGGAGTATAAGTGGGGAAAACGACGCAGCGCCGTGAGTGAAAGTCCTAAGAGCGAATGATGATCGCTGCTTGTTTACGGACAACCAGTGTACAGGCAGAAATGTTGGTTTCCTCAGTTAAACGAAGTTTCTTCAGTTTCCAAAGGTCATTCGGCGTTGCCGTGGTAGAAGAAGCTATGCGTTTTTCTCAGGAAAATTCGTTCGAGAGACTAGCCACCATTTTAAGCCCACACACCTGTTCAATTAAGACTAGTTTCTGCCATTTATTAGGTTTAATTTAAGATGCTCAACTATATTTAATAAACGACCTCTTTTCGGCGAAAATCCCATATAGTTGATTGTTATAAATTAGATTTCCACCTATGTGTTCTCCTCAGACGTACCAGTGTACAGCACCCTCTCCTGTTAGTCTTTTGATTGCGCATTTTGCCAAATGGTATGCTTAGGAACTGTTTTTTACAGTATCCTTCCAGACTCTGATTCCTGTTGGAGACCGGGTAATAAGTTATCCAACCAGTTGAAGTGGGGGAACGGCTGCCTAGCCATCATGCAGTAAAGGGAATCCTGCAGGGATAAAACACCTGCCGTCAAAAAGTTCGCTCGATGGGGCACCCGGTGTTACCGCGATCATAATCAAGGCGTGCTCCTTGTGACGGCCCTCCTCGTGTCTTATACTTATATGTTATCGGGGAGCGATTCATCAGAATCGATTTAGAATTCGGTCGAAGGATGGAATGGTGAGGCATGAAACTAAACTTGGAAATCAAGTACTGGAAGGATAATGAACTGGATTAAGGCGCTTGCTGAGAATCGCAAGGTCTACAAGTTCAGTTCTCACTAAGGATCATCAAGCTGTCATTACGGTTACCGGACTTGTCCGGAACACTTGACCAGACCACAAACTGTTCCGCTGTCCAGTTTATGGACCCAATGAAGATTGGGAGAGCCCACTAATGGGGTTCAGATAGTAACGACACTCCTTGCTATCTTGTCTTTATTACTAGAGAGCAGTCCTTTGCCCCTCTGTTACTAATGATAACATAACACTTGAACGACTCATTTTAAGTATACTTTTGAGAAGGACCAGTGAGTTGTTTTTGTTTGTTGCAGTTATTGTCGATATCGGCTAACCGGCTCAACACATTATACCTGTGAGTGCCGACAAGCTGTGGTAAGTATACCATGAAGCTGGTCTGGAATGAAAGGTGCCCTGTAGCTAACTGAAATAGCGCACTTACCCTGGAACAAAAGGGCGGGTTCGCGTCCGTGGAGGAAAAATTTTTTGTTCACAACCACACTCTGAGACTAGTGGAGGTGCTAGATTCGCACATCTAACCAACATTCCATCCAATTTGTGAACCTGGGTCGTAAATCTGAGCTTCTCACCTTTATGGCCTAGACAACGATGCGTCATTTCCCTGTTTCAGAGAAGGCTGCCTTGGACTAGTGCAGTCCCGATTGTGGTGCTTCACAAGGAGTACGCCATAGCTAATGGTACTTATACAGAAATATGACTTTCAAGTGAGTAAATTATGTGCCATGGCGCCGCACTATATCTTTCGTATGCTTAGAGAGTGCCCTTCCGAATACATTTTGAACGGGTTCCGGCGCAGGAGCCAATCCGCTGTGCTTATATCGGTGTGGGTGCACGGGATCTTTTGAAAGTGAGCACAGGTACGGAGCGGTGGTCACACCTCCGTATTAAGGCTCGCTCAAACCAAGGAGGCTTTCCATCCCTCTTTTTTGGTCAATCAGTGCCAGATGTATGAAGGACGTCAAGAACAGCGTGTACAGCCACCCCCCCCCATACAGTTGGTCATGGCGAATTGCAGTCAAATTCTACGAATTCAAGAACAGATAGAATGCCGGGCACCTTTCAATGGTATGATTCAAATTTATCCTCACATTACAAGCATAATAAAAGGGGGAGAAGCGGTCGAGTTGCATTCCGTCTGAGTATGCATCAGCCCATCGTTACACTATGTTTCAGAAACCAGAACGCGCCGAGTACAGAGAGACACACGACTAGGACGGCGACTCTTACTAATCTTTTAAGCTAGATCATAGTGATAGTCGATAGCTGCTAAATGGAGAGACTGTAATAACGGTGAGAGCCGAAAGAATGCAACTGCTGTATCAGGCCAATCCTTTCATTGGCAGAAAACAAATTTTGTAAAGGCAGTCGTGATTTGTGGTGTGTGGTCTGCACTCGGTGCTCTTCTGGTTTTCTGAAGTAGTAAAATTACTGTGGCATTTCGGATCCGATATAGCTTCGGCAAGGGATGAACCAGCCAGTGTTTTGACTTTCGCAAACAGCGATGGCTACGATGAATCGACCCTAGAGGGATGAAAGCTATGACTGCCAGCGAGATTCGCATTTTGGAGATTTAACCTCAAACAAAGGAAGCGCAACAAGGGCGCAAATGTGCTCCACTGACACAACTTCCTGATTAGTTTTCGCATGTAATGTATGCGGACGGAAGAGTCAGGTGCGTGTCGCCAAACCAGCCACTGGGAAAGTAAACTTATAGGTTTTGTTTTTTAACTCCCCAAAAAACCATTTCGTCTTTGCTACTAATCACCACCCGATTGCGAAATGTTCCGCCACGGCTATTGACGCCACATTCCTCTTACGATTTCTATCAGAGCGCGATCATCCATCGAGTGGTTTTCGAACTGGTATGGCTGTTTTGTACAATTGTATGTATACGTGAATTCGAACCAGATAGCGCCTTGGACATTCAACCACGGAAACCCCCGTCGGCATTTTCGTACGCACCTTAGCCGCATTCATTGGAATCCAGATTCATTGCACATTTTGAGCGGCGATAAAACCCATTAAAGAAGGTGCTCGTTTACATGCACATGGTTTGACGTCGCGCTAAGAGCCCAGATGGAAAGCCGGACCGCGCCGTCGTTCGTTTGTTCGCGCTGGAACTTTCAAAAACGACTCTTCGCTTCTCAGAGGACCTCCCGGGGGCTAGAAGAAAAATCGAAGAATAACCACTGTTGCGTCCTTGCAATTTGACACAGTCTGTCTACCCTAGCGCTGACTACTTTTTTCGAACAAGTTACGACCCCTCCCACCAAAATTAGCCTTTAGGAGCTCCAACAATACCAGCGACTCGACCGACAACCCTAACGCCTGGCAGTGTCTATAGCTTTTGATTGCGAGATTAGTCAGTACAATCAACTCCACCCGAATCCCCTTTGACCTCTTCATGCCGACTTTTTTGAAAATTTCCCCAGAATTTCAGAAAACCCCGTCTAGGACGACCCCTACCACAATCACGACCCTTCGACTTCCGTAAATTACGTAACCCCCTTTATGACATTCGCAACAAAATGGTGTAAAAATCGGTCGAGGATTTGTCGACGACTCGTCAAGGATTCTCGCCGGTTCAATAGCGCTTTCTCCCGCCAGACATTCACTCTCGTCAGGCGCGAGTTTTCTTTGCTCTCCGCGCCTACGGTTCACTCTCGACACTATTCTCATACAGTGCAGAGCCATGATCGAGCACCTGCTTGACCGTTATTCACCGTGGTCCTTACCCGACTTGAGACCTTTCCACGTAACCTCTCCCGAATTGCTCCTCAACCCCGCCTCAATCGCCGATAACCAGATAGCATAAACTCGCTTTCTAGTAATTGTCTCGAGTTAGCACGGCAATTTATTTAGCGTCCCGGATCACTCAAGATCTCGCCTGGCCACATTCGCACTAAACTTGTATTGTAGCTATTTTTGGGTTGAATTAAATTAGCAACCAAGCGCGCTATCTCCGCATACCTGTGCCACTTATTCAACACGTGCATCTCAATATATTGTCTGCTTGGATATCAGTGAGAGGAGTCGTCTAAAAGTGAAGTAGAACCCAAATTGCTCGTGGAATGTGCCTGCAAACGCTGGGCTACATATCCATGATTATTCTCACCAAGAAAGAAAACTGGTAACACTTCCGGGCTTTTTTCAGGTAAAGGCTTAACTTTGGGTATAGGGATAGGCTAAACATTGTTCAACAAAAGGAGACGTCGAAGCAGGCGCTTCCGGGCCTGCGTAATCCTCGCAGGGGCAGCGGATGCATCGCAGAGCTGAATACAATGAATGACGCTTTGGAAGGCTTATTGAAATGTTGGAAGGAGTTAGGCGTATAATGAAAAATTTGCAAGGATTTCGTGGAGAGTCCAGAGTCCTCTGGTCATGTTATTTACCCCGCGCGCGGTCGAGGTTCCTCTGTAAAAGTGTTGCTCAAGGTAAGGCGATGGATGGTAGGCGACGCTGAAACAGGAGAAATGTAACATTTCTTTTAGATGGTTCCTATTCATAAAAGTTGCACCGGGAAGCAACTTCGATCAAGCAGCAGCAGTTTAAGCCGAGTTGAAGAGAACTCATCGAGTCGCTCTCCGCGTTACAATTTCAGAGACGTGTATAATGTGGGCAGCTCTTGGTAATGGGTCGATGCAAAAAAAAATCTTCATAGCGAGAGTTTCAGACGAACTTTGGACCAAACACTTTATGGTGCTTCTTACATAGTTTCAAAGCTTTCGAAGGGAGTTTCGAAACACTCTGAAAATACTCCACGGCTCAGTGCCAGCAAGCGGTCAAAGCCGCGTCCTATACTTTTCGGCCACCGCTGTGTAGATGCATTCACGGTGCTTTTGCCGCCTTAGTTCCCATCACAGCTCTTTTTTCACGCTGTTCCGCTACAAAAAGGAGAAACAGAGGGATAGTTAGGAAATCAAGAAGAAAAAGAGTCAGACGACACATCGCTGGGAAGAACAGAAGGTTCCAGAGAGGGGCTGAAACACCTAACTTGTTCCTGGTATAAGTTCTTGCTATGTGGCGACCGGTAGCCGAGGACGATAGTATTTCCCTATCATGTAACTTCTTTGTCGACCTTCGTATTGCACCATTGCGCAGGGTAAACTCAACAGATTTCCATCATCGCCAGTCATTTTACGGTCCAGTTGGCGGGGATATCTTTGTGTAAACATGGGCAACCATTAGATTTTCTCTCTGTCCGCCTTTTCTCTTTGCCCGGCTTCTTTTCGTTTCGTCGTTTTACAAAGCAGATCTTCGCTAGAAAGTGCTCAGTCCCATTGTAGAGGGAAAGTGCACCGGCGCATCTTTATTGCAGCTTCATCATTTTCAAAGTTCATCGCAGCTATAGAGTTAGCGTGGAGACTGAAGCTCGTGAGAAGGAATCACCAAGAAAAACTTCATTCAATTTTCTTTTCGACAGCAGCCCGACGAGCCACCCGGACGGCCGATGTACACTTACCAGCGTCCAGGACCGAATCGAGGAATCCTTGACTAAGGGAGAGAGGTTCAATTCTCTCCACAGGTCAGGCCGCCAGAACTGCGCGGTGACCGAAGCCTGAGGTCAGGCTTGCGCTCAAGCTTAGACTTGACAGGGCAAATCAGAGGTGCCTAATCCGAAGAGACCTGACCTAATAAAGAAATAGATATACACCCTTGACAGAAGGGCGTTTAATGCCTTTTTAGGAAAGGAGCGAAACGACCGTACTTTTTCTTCGCTATCTCAAGATACGGGGGCATATAAATTATGCGAAGCATATTTTTTGTTGAAAACGAGAGCTTCAGATGGGGAGGAGAGACTCCAGGTTGCGTGAAAAGTTTGACACTCCAGAAGTTCCTGCTCCTTCTCGTAGCCTTAGAGGATACCCCACAGCTTGCGATAGCGCCGTTCTTTCGGTTACGCATTGTTTTTCTTTCTTTCATGGGGAGGAAGGAGAGGGAGGGGTCATAGATGGGATTTCGGCGCCGGAATCGCAGGTCCCAATCCCAACTAGATGCAATCACGGAGTATCAAAGCGTAGTAGGGTATCGAAGTACCTGTAGCACCCGGGTTAAACGGCACAGATACCATATCTGGTGGCGAGGGGTTGAACTCATAGACGGAACGAGAAAAGGGTGAGCCTATTCGGCCAAGAGTTTCTCAATATGTGACACACCCTGTCAGTTACCCGAGCTTGAGTCTTGGACTTTCCCCCACGTGATTCACGATTCACGCAACAATTGCGCAAGCGTGCTGCTGAGGTGGGTACGGTAGAAAGTCATCGTCATCGTTGTCATCGTGATGGAGAATGCAAATGAGCACTCACCAGCTCATGTTTTTCACATCTCAGTCAAGTCAGCGTCCTTTTTATTGGGTCGTTGTTTTGTTCACAGAAACACGATCTATAACGCGTTGATGAGGTGGTACGGCAAAATTGCCGTGAGAACTCGTCCGCCAAGCAGCAACAGCTGAGAGTCGACCCCTTCAATTGTGCGCATATGTTTGTGTGTATGCGTGTATGTGTTTATGTGTATGAAATACGCCGAGGTAAAAACACTTGTCGCTGTCCGGACAAATGAGGCGGTTTCACTCTTTACCGAAAGGTGTGCGCGATGAACTATAAGGCAATTAACTGGCGGGCGACCGAGCGTAACTCAGACCCTGAAGCGAAAACCAGCCAGCCAGCCAGCCAGCTGTGTATTCACGACAAGACGATGGAGCGATTCATAGTTGCTAGATACTTAGCAGTATAACGGCCAGATTTAATCCACCGATAAGTGACCCGTTCTTAGCCCTGGCATCCACTGGTCGTGTGTGAGGGTTATGACATATGGGGCAGCTTTTTTATTAGCTACAGATGGATAGATAAGGTTTTGCTTGAAAAACGGGTCCTGAGGGAACCTTCTCGAGATTATTCTAAGGCAACCTTACAATGGAGCCCAGCGTAAAAGAAACGTGATAACCGCTAGACTAACTTTTTGAAGCATCTGAATGATTTTGATTACCTCTCTAATCTCTTTAAATCACCAGTGCACAACTGAGATGGTCTAGACATCCCACTGACAACAAAGACGGCGCTGAGTTACTTGAGAGGGACGTCATATGCATA
>MU870032.1:17928-35232 GCA_036418205.1 Ostertagia ostertagi | reverse complement strand
CCCTGATAGGTATGTGCTGAGCGATTCTAAGGCAGTTATACTTACCAAACTCATATACAGATACCATCTCGAACTCGGCTTGGATTGAAAGTGAAAGACATTTGCAGCTTAAGCCAGTCACCGTTAAGCGCTGTGATCAGAAAATTTAAGATCACGATTAAAGGTAAGATCTGCACACGCCGGAGCATATATCGGTCTTATAAAACGACCAGTTAATGCAAATGTCTAGAAGAGAAGAAAAAAACTGTTAAGGCGTAGGTTACAGTGAAAAAGCAGTCCACTAGATAGAGGTGGTAAGTGGTGTGGAGGGATGAAGAAAAATCATGAGACGCCCAAACCTGAAGAATAAGACCCGCCCGCGGTGCTGCCCCCTTTAGAGCTAACGCTCTCTCTGCTGAACGACTAGAGTCAGGCAGTGACAGGTTACCTATCGGTGGGCGTGCACAGGCGCGAGCGGCGGGGATACGGCCCTGGAAGATCGCTGGGAGCATACCCTTCCTGCAAAACTAGCGTCGTTCCGCAACTTGAGGAGAGTGGACTGCCTTATGACTAGGTATGTTTACCTTCTTCGACCTCCTAACTTATTGAGAAATATTCTTTTATCTCCAATGTAAACTGGGAACCAATAAAGAGGTTGATGCTCTGTGATCTTCAAGGAAATCTCAAGGATCGAATCAATCACCAATCAGACCAACCAGTTGAGCATCGAAACGCTAGGTGTAGAATATGAGGATAGTCGATTAGTTGCATACGCTGAGAGTAAGAGTGGGGCACAGAATTAAGTCAACTGGTCAACTGAACCTAATTAACTGACAGAATGGAGTGTATGAACATTCAATATTCGAATTGATGAAATAATGGACTATTGGAGAACAAAAGGACTACTCAAAACTACTCAAAAACGTTTGAGACTCAGTTGGGTTAAATTATAAAAGCTGAACCATCCGGTAAAACATCCGTTCTTTGTAGTTGCCAAGCATTCTACTTATGGCTCTTCACTGTCATTTGGCCCATACAGTCACCTATGTACATACGAATGGCGACTGGTGTTTGTTGTTTCTAGCCATCGCAACAAGTCTGGCACTAATGCCGACCCCAGATGGATTCAAAGCTTGCTTAGCCTGGTCGAGATCCAAACCTGGATTTGAATTTCGGATCTTGCGCGTGAATGCGGTGCCATCTGCCGCTAAATAATTTCTCCACCCCCTTATCTTTCAAGGCCAATCCATCATTCAAAGCAATCTCAAAGGTGGGTTGGGTGAGCGCAATAAGCGGCGCTAATTTTCCGGCTCCTTACCGGTCACTTATAGCCCAACGTGGAAAATGCTTCCTTCGCTACACTAATGATCACCGTGATTGTTGTTACGTCCACGACGCTACTGATGGACCATGTTTTCGGACGCAATCGCCGAGAAGGTTGCAACGTTGATTTGAGGCTGCGCGATTCCGGTTTCATTTGACCGTAATCAGCTAACAAGACGTGTTTCTATCACACACACAGAGACAGACAGGCACACACACACACTTACACCCTCGTCAGGCTAGTGTACACATTTTCATTCACGCATTCACATTCCTTGACACTGCCCCACTAACACCTTGATTTATTGCCATATTCAATGATACTCCTGGCCATTGTCGGTACTAGGGCTCATCATCAACTCTCAGAATTCTCGCATTGATAGAGCATCCACGATAAGGTTTATGTCGAACTTTTTCAGTGAGTGCTTACATTTGAAAGTTTTGCTTGAAAACGTCTAAGTCCACAAAAACATTGTGGTGTGAATGTAAAGGCAGTGAACACGCTGGCAGATGTGGGGAGCGACGTAAGCAAACCAGCCCTTTTGGCACATCGGCTGGGACCGTATGCTGAATGTTGGGGAGGGGATGGTGTCCCCGACGGTGGACGGACAACTTCAACGCGGTCCTTAGAACCGCCACAATTTGGCGCTTACCTTAGAACTAAGCCTTAAAGAGAGGACGGGTCCGTCCCCTCTCCTAGGCTTAGTCCAAGGGTGAGCAGACCGGTCCTTCTGGCGAAGCTACTGGACCAGCTGCACCACTTGCGTCAGTACTCTCCTATCGTACCAACCGAGTTGAAGTAAACCGTCGACCGTTGGGGACCCCATCCCCTCCCCAACATTCAGCATACGGTCCCAGCCGAAACGCCAAAAGGGCTGGTTTGCTTACTCGGGCAGCAATGTTTTTGACGTCAGTGAGGGTGATTGGTGGATGACATTGGGAGATGGTTCCAAATACAACCCCTAGCGCACTGAGGGCATGGTCCGCCAATGATGTCCAGTGACGTCATCAAAGCTTGCTCCACCTTCTAGTCAACGCGTTTACTGTCTTTAAGTGTACGGCTAAAGAACAAGAATTTTAGAAAATCTGTAGCTTGTTCCTTAGCTAGTCTAATTACTTTTTGACAACAGAAGAAAAACTACATGGAATTCATTATTGATACATTTATCAAAGCTACTACCATATGGCAGGAAGTGAGCCATCGCATTTCATCTTTGATCTAGGGGCGGGGTTTCCTGAGTGGAACGGACCAGTGATGTGAAGTGAGTACAAATCAATACTGTGCGCATTTTCGCTACAAAAACAATTTTTATATCGTGTTCGGATAAATACAGTGAGTTGCCTCAGTGCAGCGGAATTTCGATGGAAACTCTTCTGTAAAAGACAGGGACTTTAAACATCTCTTGCCGAGGATGCCAATGTAGAAAGTTCTGGTCCTTTTTTTCATGCTGCACCTTTTGCCGAACGAAAAATGTGAGCTGAGCGAGAGCGACAGAGAGAGCAGAAGGTGAGGTGCAGGAGGGTTGTTTGCCGGTGCGGGACCGGTCCGCCACCGCAACCCACGCGCTCCCCTACAATCACACTTCTAGGCACCCCGCCAATACATGCTCATGCAACAGCATTTTATTTCCTGAATATCATGCATTATTTATTATCAATTTACAAATTTGCTTTTTTATTTGCTCTTTACTACTGTGATGGAAAGGCCAGGCAGCGCTTACACTAAGGTCGAAACTCCGCTTAAATGGAACGTCTTCTAGCTTCGTAAAGTTTTTTTTTAGGATGCTTAAAGGGCGTTAGAGTGGGATCAGCGCCACCTTTTGAACCTTAACTGAGATGATATGAAATTTTTTTTGCGGAACACTAGATTCAAGCCCCTGATTAGCCTACGGTCCCAGCTAATAGCGCATAAACTTTTTGAGACATACATTTGTTTTTCTCGTGTCTTTGTCATGTGCCCACCTAGGCTTAATACCTGGCCATTACAACGACCAGGCGAAGCTGCGTTATTCAAGAAAACGCATGTGAATTAACTTCGTATGCTGAAGAAGTGCGAAAAATAACGCAGAAATTGGCGGCGCTGTAACATTGCACGTCCACAGCACCCTCGTAAACTCAGGACCAAGTCCTCGACTCATTCGGAAACGGCTGGTAATTAAACGAATAATTTTGTGTAATAGAACTTGGGAACGATGCTTCTTGGTCTCCTATACTAACCAGGAAAGGTCATTTGGTCAACCCGGCCATTTGAAATGAGATGTATATGTGTATACGCGCCTTGGGACGCTGAGCTCAAATATGTGTTCCTTATCTGCTGAACTCTTCTCTGAAAGGAATTATGAAGCAGAAAAGCGCAGGGGCTGTGGTCGAGGCTCACGAAAAAGAGGTCAGGGGATCAACTCCCTGGCGAGTTTGTTCTTTTGCCGTTTGCAGTAAGATAGCTAGGAAGACTCCTAACATTGCTAGTCCGACATGCTTGCGTATAGTTAACAGTAAAAAGAATTTGAGGGCAATTAATAATGAACTTGGGCGGCACCGCTCCTCACCACTTTGGGCGCTTGTAGCGCAGGCGCCAGGCATTTTTGCTTCGAACAAGTATGATATTCGTAATCAGGGAGTCAGACTCTCCCTTTGAGCGAACTTCTAGCGAATTCTGAAATTTTGACCTAACCTCGAAAATTTGGGCAGTCACTTACTCACCGATCCACCAATCCATTACAAAAGGCTGGCACTTGGGTAGAATAAATTTTTTAAAAACTTTTCATAATAGACAAAAATTGTGTCTGGCTTGCCCGTCTGCATCATCCAAAGATCTGCAAAGCATTATTTCCTAATACAACACCTTCTCTCCCCTTTCCCCCGTCGTCCATGATTGGTCAACCCAAAAAAGTGGAGTTTGAGGAGTGGTAATCCCATCACTGCTCCGCTTTTTCTCAATTAGTTCATGACCTCAGATTTGGCGAAAAACTCGTTTTTAGGGGTAGTTTGATCCCCTGAATACGAATATCGTACCTACTTGCCACGGAAAAGCATAGCACCTGCACTACGGGCACCATGGGCACTCACAGACAAGTAGTGCTTAAGTTTAAGAGGGTCTGCTTGCAAACTCTTCGTAGATGTAGCGTCGGGCGACCATTGATAAAATAACAGATTCAAAAAGGCTTTTCAGCCATGTTGGAAAAAAAGCAAAACAACAAACCCCGTAAGGGACCGAACCCCCGACCCCTCCGTGAGAAACACGACCGCTACCAACTGCGCTACCTAGGCTCACATCACCAGTGCCTCGGTTCTCCTTTCGATACTTTTATAGTGCGGCTAACATGTGATTGCAGGACACTGAAAATCAAGGGCGGCAACAAAAACCCTCCGTAACTCCTTTCAGAGAAGAGTTCAGCAGATAATGAAAGCAGATTTGAGTTCAGCGTCTCATGCTGCGTACAGAAATGTGCACCTCATTTCATTTGGCCGGGTTGGCCTAATGACCCTTCCTGGTAAGTTGCTGATCTGAGCAAGGCGCAAACTAGCAAACATTTTGTCGCATAGGAATGATGGAACTTTTCAGAAGAAATAATCCTCACACCTCCCCCCTCCCCCTTCCCCAAAGGTAGAAACAAGCGTTTGTTCGCTGCCCTCACAGTGTTCAGGATATGATGAAATCGTCGCCACCATCCACCTCAAGAAGGCCTACAGTGATTGCCTAAGGTCGAGCTGACCCGATTTCTTTACTCGGCTCACTGATGGAGAGATTTCTGGGCTGTAGCTCTAACAATGCAAAACCCCTGCCGACAAAGATTCCAGACAACATCATGGTGACTCACCGAGAGCCTGCTGAGCGCCTTCTTGTCCCAGATTCGTGTTATTTAGGCCGTGTAAAAGCCTACCATGAAGATACGGTAGAATCGAATGAGCTCTTCACTTTCCAACCCAAACATCTGATTTGGGTTCAGCGAAGTGTGATCAGTTTGGTTTGGAATGTGGAGGAAGAGAGCCTTTTTACCCCCGTATACAGGCTCAAAGTACACACTCAAAACCTGCACGGCAGGTGCACTGCCTTTCCTCTTAACAACAACCTTCCTAAGGTGTTGCTCACGATGAAGCGATCTACGCGGCGGCATGCCTGCGCTCTCGCTGGTCTGCTATGCTATCTCGCCTCGCTCGCATGTTTTCTCGATCCAGCCCTAAGTGCCTGGTTTGTCTCGTAAACATATCGACTATTTAGGAGGATGAGGTCTTTTTTCTAGTGTTTCGGCCGTTCCCTTTCATTTTTTCCCCACTGCCGTCCACTTCTCATTCTACATTGATTTCTGAGCATAATAACCGCAAGAATCGTCCGAGACGAGTTGATTAAAGGCTTCGAAAATTGCGATTTTTCGCAAGGATAACCGAATAAATATTAAAAGATGATATCAATTTCGTAGATTCGAGCAGAAAAAAAACCAGTCTATCATAAATCCTGGCGAGATTAATGAAGAGCCATGGCTTTCAACTGACTGTACGATTCCGAATGTAAGTCAAACGTATGGCTTATTCCACGAAAGAGGTCAAAGTCGATGCTTTTTTATTGCGCATTTATTCGCATGGAAAGCGGCGCTAGAGCTATAGATATTGCGTTGTACGCAACCATCAATCTTTTCTGCGCTCCTTAGCCGGAACTGACATTTCTTAATAACGCTGATTAGGAACATTGCAGGCGGTCTTACAAACCATGGTGTAGGTCAGATATATAGACAAATGCGTTCGATTATGAATGGAGCTGATTGCCAAGCGTATCCCAGGTCAACATGAACCACTCCTCAAACTATATAATATTCTTTGACTCCATAACACGCAATTTCCCTAGATGGCCTAAAAGCGGTTTACGATGAGAAGGCAGGGTCCTCCCCATTGCTGCGTTGCCTTTCGAAAGGAAAGGACCCACCGAATGGGAAAGCGGGCAACGTCCGAGTCCGGCCACACGTCGGAGCGTTTATAGTATTTGATCACTCTACTCTAGGTCTATTTTTACAGCGGGTGAAATAGGATGGACACAGATGAAACAAAGGCGGAAGTGGTCACTGATGCAGGGACAAAGAAAAATCCAGGATCCAGACATGGGACCCTTTTGCTTTTAGATCTTCGCGATGAGCACGTCTCATCGGTGCACCTCATCCACATTACCGCTCTCTCTGCTAGGCGGCCAGAGCCAGACGGCGAGGGGGTGGGCGGATAGCAGCGATAGCGGCGCAGGAATGGCCATGCTGAATCAACGGTGACATATCCTTTCGCTGCGGTTAGGAATCGCACAAGTTATTCACCCAAGGTATTTTCCCCCTTTTTCGACGGAGCGACACTTATCGTTGTTAATCCTTCGTTGACGAGTTGGTCCTCAGGTCAGAGGCATTGCGGTTTATCTTGTGGTAATGCTTCATCCCTCCGTTAGTGGATAGTACCTAAAAGCAAGTGGTCGGTGTAAATGCGAGCCTTTTCTAAAACTCCACCCGCTGCTGCCCAAGCCTTAGATCGTATACCCCCTCGAGCTTTCTCACGAGTATGAACAGAAATAAAATAAATGAAATAGCTGTCAAGAAAGGGGTGTATGCCAGAATACCCTACGCCAGGCCTCGGAACACTTTTTTTTCGTTCCAAGCTAGACAACGAGATAAATTCAATACTTCCGTAAAAAAACTATCTAGCATGGCGAAGGGATAGCCCCACTCTCATATCGTTTAGCTTCTTCTAGTGTTCCTTTGCATTTTGGTGACATAGGAATGCGATGAGGATTGTTGAACCAGTGTAAAATTCCCCCTTTTCGATCTGACATCCAATAATAAAATAATCTTTGTTAAATTTTTCAGTTCGCTTGACTAATGTGAGGAAAAGCCATGCAATATGCCTTTGTTAGAGCTAAAGAGTCCCACATAGGCATAATCGGCGCTATAGCGCTGGGAAACCTTTTCTACATTCGATTTTTGAAATCTATTCTGAAAAAACAGCTCTGAAAATCATTTTGGTAAGCATACAAGTCATATGCTTTTCCTTGTTCTATGACTGGACAATGGGTTGCCATTCTTCCTAATCTAACTGTTTAACCTCTGTTACTTTCTATTTAATTGTCGCCATTTCGTAGTTACCTGTCCTTATTACCGCTGTAAAATGCGTAAATAAATAAATAAACAAGTAAATATGCATGCGCCACTGGTTAATCCCATTCCAGGATACGCCGCGCATTCTGCGAGAAATCGTTACGGCATTTCAATGCGGGCTAACCGCTACAACAACTATGGGCGGGGAGGCGATTCCCCATTAGCTGCTTAATCCTTCCCCACAGATCTGACACCATCAACCGCGCCTAGTAGAATGGAAGCCATGGCTGGCCTGAGCGCGAGGTTCGATTCGGAACCTGGCGATCGAGCACGAGCGCATCGTAGGCGTCGCCGCTACACTACTTCCGCGCTAAAAAGCAGGTAAATGGCAGATTTCCAGCACTCAAAAAGGAAGGTTCAAGAATTGCTGTATACTCTGTTTATTTTCCAATTCCTATCCGAAATGTTGCGATTTTTGCGGAAGTTCCCCCGATATTTTGGTTGGTAATGGTGAGTGGTTTTTATTACTGGAAAGGTTTTTGTGATGATCCCGCCCACTTCCGATACTGACCTCAACATTGCCGATCGTCCTCGAACAGCCTCCATGTCTTGCTGTCGCAATGACTTTTGTAAAACTGTGAGAGAGTGTAATTGATTGGCTCTCTAAAAGCGATTCGAATCGTTGACCGCACCCATGGAACGGGTTTGCCAACAGTCGCCACCGCCCTCCCATCCCCAATTGAAAATGTGTCGTCGATGGTGTGCTGCCACGCCCTGTACACATACGACGTTTACACTGTGCGACAAACATTGATTGATGCCAAGTACTACATTTTGAAATGACAGCTTCCGTTCAGTACTCAATTACTCTACTCTAGTGCAGTACGTCAACCTCTAGCCACTACTTTCCCCAATTCCCTCGAGTCGTGCTTGTTAATGCCATCGATTGTATTTATGTCTCATCGTTTTCGTGGTTATTGAATTCGTTACCTCCTGTCTCACTCTTCAGATATGGAAATAGCCTTACAGGAGAAAAGTAAAGGAATACTTTACGAAGGCTATACGAAGTCATTTCGTCAGTGTATCTTCGAAGAAGGAGACGTTGTCGGAAAGAATGAGCGATATGAATTTCGGTTCGTGCACAGCCTAACAATTCTTTTACCTTTACCCGATTTAATTCTTTACCTTTCTGAATCATTACTTTTCCTAGTAAATAATAATATGTCACAAGACTGACATCGCTTGAACCCATGGTTTTGCACCTCACGGGCAACTGAAAGGTTGTTTCTACCTGCCATTCATGCCTATTTCTCCCACGCTCTATTAGGTTGTCCCATAATTAGTGAATCACTTTACATTTATTGCTATTAAAAATTCCAAGAAAAATGGTGAAGGCGTGAAACATGTTTTGCGAAGTAGCATCCACATTATCCTACCTGAGCAATTAGTCAGCCCGTTTACACGCTGCCTTTCGGGCTTTTATTAGGTTGTTCGGAAAATAATGCGGGTTTTGACCTCTATCTTTGAAGAGGCATATTTCACTCAAATTCAACATTTTTAGTCGTAACAAAAACTATTGGAAAGCACTAATTTTTCTTAACAAGATGCGTACTGAAATGTCCTTCCCACATTAAAATCAGCGCTTCTGGAGGCAATGATATCGTCGAGCGTCATTTTCACATCAGTTTGAACATTGAAGCATTTCTTACTCAAGAAGTGGTAGATGCTTGGAAAAGGTGGTGAGGAAAAGGATCAGTGAGTAAAACGTGTGGATCGAAGCTTAGCCCGGTTTCTAAGAGCTGAGTTTCATCAGTCCCGTGGGAGATCGCCGAATGTTCAGCTCAACTTTGATCTTCTATAATTTCGGCTTTAGAGTAGTTTTTAAAGATTTATCAGAGTCTATCCATTAGAGAAGTGGCTTCTTCTAGTTGTAAAGAATTCGTTTTCTGTCATAGTCGATGGGTTCCGAATACTAGTAATTTTTGGTGCGTAAAACGGAGGGAACGACCAGGGTCAACTGTGCGTTCACACTATTCGAACGAGGGGGTCGCATTTTTGGTTTTGGGGTGGGGGTCGCATTTAGGGGTTGAGTGGGGATTAGTGATTAGAGGGAATGGCGGGGCGATTTAGATTTGTTTTTGTTGAGAATGGGGCGTAGTGGACTTGCAGCAGCGGGAGGTAGGATAGGTGGGAGTAGGAGAGAAAATTTGAAGTTTCACTGCACTAATAACCCCGCTTCCCCTGTCCTCCCCTTCTTTCCTCCCCCGGGGCCGTGACATTTTGGAAACGGTGCGAACGTCACGGTTGACCCTGGGAACGACCCCTTGGGAAGGGTATTGCTGCTGCTTCAGTCAGCCCATGCGGAAGCCACCTGTTCAGCTTTTCACCTCCCCAGTTATCTTCAGGAGCCACAATATTTTCAATATACCTACTTCTGGTCCTACTGCTTGCTATAGTTAGTCTGGAATCATCTTCTACGGGAATCTTCAGAAGGCCGTCGTCAACAGCAGAAGCATGCTCATGACTCCCCTCACCTTCACTATGGAATTCTTCTGAGCCAAAATTTGGAGCCAAGGCTGTGCTGCGCTTTATTGGTGCTTCCTTGGCCCCATCCTTCAGTGTTATTTCGACAGGTCTATGGAAGCACTACTCAGAGTTTCAGCACATCGAAGAAAACTTGCCCAAACCACTGTCTTGACACCTTCAGTTCAATTCTATAAAAAACCCAAGATAACAAGTCAAACTGAAATTCAAATATACCAAGGAAAGAAGATAGAATAGGCTTGCCAATGATATATAGGGCTTCAGGTCTGAAGGAAATTTCAGTATAAAAATATTCCAAGTATGCATGGCATCTCGAAATCCGCGTTACTTTCCGAACAACCTCTTCGATTTTTCCAAAGCCTATTCTGAGCTTTCTTCTTCACCATTACCGGATAAATCTTTGAAATGCTGAAGAGCATAAAAAAACAAGCAGAAGATAGCCGAAGGCATGCACCCTCAACTCGCGGTGAACCGACGGCTCAATTTGCTCAGAGTTAGCTTTCTTTATAAAATTATTTACTCCATCCACCCCGTGACTTAAAATCTCAATGCTCTACCCGACGCCATTGAAAAGCAGTCCGTACAGACCAACTCCTATTTGCCAGAGCGCTTCCGATGTGTTAAGATGGCAGTTCTGAGATATCTTCATTGAGAGTCAAAGATTTGAAAACGTGGAGTTTGCATCTAGCATGCTTTGAGCCCGAATCAGCTCCAGACACACCTCTTAAATCTTAAGGTTCTTGCTAATTTCCCCTCTTATGTGTCTCTTCGATTGATTGCAGCATATTCGCCGATAACGTAGACTGGATGTAGTGTCCTAACAAGTCCACAAGCAGTATAGCTTAAAGCAACAGTCCCAGCAGGGTGGGCGTGGTCGGAAACGGCTGCAATCCCCTCGGCCGATTCCCACTTCGGAGCTGTTCAGCCCCTAGTCAAGAACGTAAGAAGTGTGACTGAACAAAAACTCACCTTGGAAAGCCGCTAGGAGGGAGCTGAAGTGGGCGTGGTCGGAATCGGCCGAGGGGATTGCAGTCGTTTCCGACCACGCCCACCCTGCTGGGACTGTTGCTTTAAATTCGACAGTTACAACCAGGGTGTGCAGGCGTCGAGGAAAACTCTAAAATACGACGACCCGCCCCCTCCCCTGCGGCCGAAGTCCATGAAACGACCCTCCTCAAGCCGAAGTGTGCAAAAGTTGTTTAACACTCCTCGATACCCGAGCGATTTAATCCTCTGGCCAAATTTTGTACAGAATCGATCATTCCTTGATGATTGTCATTCAACAGTGATGATCAGACCCAACCCCTTCCTCCCAGTGAGCCTAACACGACCTCCCTTTCTGTCGACCTGTCGAGGATTCCTCAACGCACGCTTGAGCCTGGTTCTGACAGCAGAAGCCTGTACTCCTCTAATAAGGGAGGTTTTACAGGGTGCGGAGCGGTTCTTGAAAACGGTTTGCTGCATGCTGTTAGAGGCTCTTATGAAGACTACAAAAGTGAGGTCCATTTCAGCTGAGCGGCTCTCAGGCTACAGAAAGAGCAAAAAGAATTTCCCAGAGTGTATGGTTTTACAGCGTCGAAGTGATGTGTGGAACTTATAGCAAGACGTACCTGGTCCCGGTAATGAATTTACACCTAGTATTGCTGCTGTCGTCATTTAGAGGAAATTTTTAAGGCTTAACCGAAAATGGCTCACCCGAAAATGCGACAAATTTGTCACCCCGGAGATGGAACCTTGGACCGTTTCTTCAACGCTTCACGGGACCTCTCTGCGAAATTGGACCCCGGTTTTGTAGTCCGCGCTGAATTTCTAGAAGATTCGAAAGCCATTCTGAATATGGTGAAATACAAAGAGGCATCAAAATTCTATTCCACAACAATTCCAATAGTTCACAAAATTCCACGTGTTCCAAAAATTCGAAAAAAAAAATTCTAAAAGATGCAATTCCGCGACTGCGGAAGATTCTTCTTTCTCAAACTAATCTGTTTTCTAGAATTTTGGAACTTGCAACTTTGTGAACTTTTGGAATTCTTTTGGAAAAAAATTTTGGCTGCCTCTTTGTGTTACACCATATTTAGGTCGTTGAGGCTCCATGACAGCACAACACTAAGAAAACCGCTATGTAAACGCTATGAAAAGAGTTTCAGACCCCGAAAGACTCCACTTGTAAGTTGGGCCCTTCTGAAATATTACTGGAACACGAGACGGGCTTTGCGCTGGAAACCGACACTCAATAAGACCAGGGTCAGTGACGAAGACAAACGTCGTCAGCTTGACGCGATGCGTTCAGTCCAAAAGCAAAGCAAGAGCAAGCCCCCTTTCCTTCTCTGATGTCGTTAGACCCGCACCTTGCTGAGAAAATTCTTGAATGGACTCTCGAGTTGTCAAATCTTTCAACTCTGCCATGTAGCCCTAGGCAAGTGCCAACGATCAACCATCTTCTCTCTTCTCTCTGGTCTCTCACTTCGACCTCCCCCTATTCTTCCATGGGGAGATTTCACGCGGTCATTTCCTCAAAACCGACATCCGATTTTCTTTAATCATGAATCCATGAAATTCGAAAGGAAATTTAGCGAATAGTTCCCCATGCGTACGCAGTATTGTATATGTAGTATACAATAGAAGTGGATATTTGGATGATCAAGCACTTAAAATAAACAACAAAAAAGTCAAAGTCGAAAAATAGCGAAAGTTATTCGCTAATTATGGCACTAGCCTAATAGTAAGCTTCATTTGCAGTGCATTTAAACAAAATGATTCTCGAAAAAATATTCCGCTAGCAGCCCTTACCTATGTGCTTCAGATTTTGATTTTAGATGTGACGATGACTTGGAGTGTTGTGGGCGCACTTGTTGTATACCCGAAGCAACCACTATTCCTTTGTGGTAAGCTGATTTATTTTATCTTCAATTCCACTTTACTGCCCAAATTTATTGCTTGGTATAGTATTTTGATAACTATAAGCGTCGATATGATGCATTTAAAAAGGCTTGTCTGGACGCGTGCAATCGCGCTGCGGCGCGACTGATCGATCGATCGATCAATCACCAAGGCTGGTGTCATAGTCCGCGTCCGTCGCGCGATCCGCACGGAATCGCGTGATGGATCCCGGAATCTGACGCCAGCCTTCAGTAGAACTTGACCACACCTATCCCAAATTGACCTTTATACAACCCTTGCTAGAATACACGAAGTACTTGTCTGGTAGGTGAGTAACAGAGTAATTCAGGTTGATGATTATCTTTATTATTCTGGCCGCGGTATTGCTACTAGCGATTCTTGGCACTCTCGCCTGGCTTCTAGCAAAACGAAGGAAACCGAAACCAAAGAAAGGTATGCTTTACAATGCTTCTCCAACCTTTTCAACCTTTCGCATAACAGATCAATAATTGATCGTCTAACCAAATTTTTTCCATTACTGATTGCACGTTACGTGTGAAATATTAGTGCATGTGGTTCTTTCACGAATTTGCAGCGGGATTTGTGAACGAGGCATCGTCCCAACGAGCGACGAAAGGCTACTCAGCGTTGCAGTCTCAACGACATGGTGCTGGCGGCAGCGGACGCGATTCTGATGATCGGGGACTGCTTGCACATGAGCAAGAGACCTACAGTACGCCTGATCATCTATATGGTGGTTACGGCAGCCGCTCGTACAGCCATAGTGATAGCCATCGAGGATATCCGTCGCGTCGGGACGGCTATGGCAACAACATGTATCATGGCGATAGCGGCTATGGCCCTGGTAGTGGAGGCCTCAACATTGACCGCGGTGGTGGTGGAGGCGGTGTCACGCGAGACATTGCGATACGTGACGCTCGTCGCGACTTTGCACGACCGCATGGCGACCGCTCGCGTGACATAGGTGGTTCACGCATCACTGTCTCAAGTGATGGTAACGGGTCTATGGTACGCACGGCGACCCCGGTGACATGAGCACCGTTGCGAAGAGAGTGTCAAAGCAGGAAATAGCCTGACGAAAGGGCCTGCTTCGACCTGATATCTCGAGGAGATGTTGTTAGATAATTGTCATTTTCTGTAATCAGGAACAAGGATTACGTCGAGATCTGCCGTGTTTTTGAACGTCCATTAAGTGAAAGAAAAGCTGAGTAGATTGGAAATCCATGATCGCAGATTTTCGCCTTTTTCTTCCGATGTTGTTCTTGGGTGGGGATCCCACTATTCGGTAATCTCCGTTGGCCAACTAGAAACAAAAGAATAATGGCCCCCATTCATTGAGAAGTCATTTTGCTCTGCATAAAACGCGGACCTGACTTTATGCTTTTGTGGTTTTCGGCGATTTATGAAAGCCGTGAAACAATGAGAACAAAGGTTGGTGCCAAATGAGTGGGGGAGGGTGTGCGGCACGCGGAGGCGCTCTGCTCCACTCTTCTGGCGCTCTTTCAAGCGCAACGGTGCTAGTCCCGGGAGGCGAATTGACGGGAAATAACAATGAGGGTAGACTGTTAGAAGGGAGACCATAGAAGTGTGGGATGTGTGATTTACTCTGAACCTCGCACAGTCCTCATAATATGATAGGCCCATTTCTTTGTCTTACGGTCGCAGGGCTTAGTGCTTCGTTGCCGGCCTCGTCAGATGTAGCGGCAGACGAAGCCAGTGCGTACGGAGCGAAACCCCTTCCATTAACGTCAGCTTAGCGCCCCAAAGTTTCCGTCACGTAATCTTGCGTGTACCTCTGTTGTTTTCATTAGGCGTGTTGGCATTATTGTATTTGTTCGGAGGAATCGCGATTTGAACCACTCAATTAACATCTTTCATTTGATCTGCTTATAGTCGTATGCTTAGCTGTGTGTTCCTTATTACCTTCCTTGCTGTTCACTCATTCTGACTCGTTTAGCCTTTGACTGACTGAGATAACTCTCGCCTACACTATCAGAGGGCCCAGTATTCATAGCAAGATCTGAATGAATTGGTCTGAATGAAGCTTTTCGCATGAATCAAGACCAACTTCTACATTTCACATCGATGATACCAATGAATGTAGCGTGCTGTGCTTCTATTACTACATCTCCACAACTAATGAAACCTGACTGCCATAAATAAAAACTAATAAATGATAACTACAGAACTTCCCTGACTAAGATCCGACATACATATTTGACAGTAGCAGAACTCTCGCAAGCCTTACAAGAGGGGGGAGGCGCTCAGGACAAGCCGGGCTCTCTTAGAACAGTGCTGCGTGTGTCGCAGGGACGCAAAGTGGAACATGAAAGCGTTTCCATTCCGCAGAACAATTTCAGTAATGCAAAAAAAGTAGTGAAGGAGACGTTATTGGTTCGATTTCCTATTGAGGAATAAAATTTCAGGTGGTCCTTTCAAGAACGCTGCCGAATTTCGAAAACTGTTGCCCTGCTCATGATTAGGACCTCCTTGGCAAAAACCCGTAGGCGCTAACCCTTACGATGGTGCCAGAGTGCGATTCGCGCGAATCGCTCGACAGATCTCGTACTCTGGCACCAGCCTCACTACCAGCGAAAGTCAGCAGGTCATATCCGCTATTTGCAATGTGGTGTACACCATTGCATATATACCATCAGAATCTGTTCAACTATTTTCTGAACGGAACGGAGTTAGGTTGGTCCCAGAGTAAGCGACGGAATGGGGTTTCACGACGAGAGGTGCACCAGTTGTTGTGCAGTGACAACAACGCCTCTAACCGCTCCACCCAAAAAGTTGATTGATAATTGGGCGGGCTGTGCTGCTCTTAGCTTTTCATTTTGGATGATCATTTCCCTTCTAGCGGCTGTATCTTCCAACTTGCCCACGTATTGCCTTATCAATCAAAACACTATGCTTGTTGGCATGATGGCGGCTATCGGGGTTAACACGTCCAAACAACCTCTTTCTTGGCCGCCGCTCATCCACGGTCGACAATCAGGACGGAGTTTGAGATGAAAAGGCTGTCCATCAGAAACGAAGGTAGAGGTGATCAGTGGTGCAGGGATGAAGAAAAAACATGAGAAACGGCCCAGAACCCGAGAAATGGAACCCCTTCTTTGCCCGTTGATTTCCGCATTGATGCGACTCTCATCGGTGCTGCCCTCTTCAACGCTAACGCTGCCGTTGCTCTATGGCTAGAGTCAGACGGCGAGAGGGTGGGCGTGCCGTGGCGCAGGTATGGCCCTTCTAGGCCGCTGGAAACGCACTCTTCGCATGAAGCGCGCATCGTTCCTCATTTAGAGTGCCCCTGCCCTTCGACTAGGTATATTTCCCCTTCTTCGACTCCCCAACCTTGTCGTGGAACCCTCCTTTACGATCATGTCCTTTTTTCGATTCTCAACGTTTTTTTTTCTCTGCTTTTTCGCCACTGGCGGACCATTGAGCACTACCACATCCCCTTCGGACCACTCTAGAACCCATTTTAATCGCTGTCTTCGGTAAAATTCTCTCACCACGGGTAAGCGAACCAATGACAGGTCTTTCACTATTTTTTGGTGTTGAAATCGTTCAGCCAGATTGAAGCACGGTTTCAAGTTTTATGCATGTGTCCATACGATAGCAAAACACCTAGAGAACGCGGCTTGCCCTGAACGACCCCTTTGTGAGAAGGTTTCTAATTATAGTCGGTTCCGAACACACTCCAATTCGAAAAGCGCGTCCCGGAGAGCCGAGACGCGGAAATACCCATAAAGAGGGTCTACAGACAACTTGAACTTGGTCCTTCAACTGATGCCGTTCGACCTGTGCACCAATAATATTATTTATCTATGAGCAGTGATTTATTGACATTTCTCTCAGAGTAACATGTACACTGCTTTCCTTCTTCGAAAGCTTGCTAGCGGGCACCGTTGGATGTGAAAAAACGCGATTCTACGCCGTACGGCCACCTTGTGGGGCGAGCTGACCGTTATAGGCTTGGGTTTTTATTTGTGTCGGCGCCCTCCTACCTAAACAGTGTTTGATCATTGCGACTCTCAAATAGCAACTTCATACATGATGAGTGATTCAGCGAGCCCGGAGCCCCTTAAAAACTCATACTGGGGTCTCTCGTTTGTTCCTTCTAGAATTCGAAGCTGAGTCAGCCACAATTCGAGTCATGCTAGAAATGCTGGCTGACTCAGCTTTGAATGCTGAAATGAAAAAACCAGAACCTGACTGGGTTTTCATGGTACTCCAATATCAGTGGTGCGCCCCAGCTATTCGTGGCAACAGCATGGCCGAAAAAAATACTTTTTCCGTTTTCATTCCGACTTGTGGACAAGATATATATCATATTCAAACGCTCCACAAGTTCATCTATCCTACTTTTCGTTTAGTTATCATATTCAAGAAGATCCCCAACCCCCGCACGCGAGACATGGTCCCTAGGACTCATAATAACGCTTGCTACGCCCCAAGCTAAGCGACACTTTAGCTGTTGAAACTCCATAATAAA
>MU870032.1:3213-14728 GCA_036418205.1 Ostertagia ostertagi | reverse complement strand
ATTCAAGAAGACCCCAAACCCTCGCACCCAAGGCGAGACAAGGTCCCTAGGACTCATAATAACGCTTGCTACGCCCCAAGCTAAGCGACACTTTAGCTGTTGAAGCTCCATAATAAAAGATTAAAGAGGCCGGTTTCCGAAGTTTCACTGGAGTTTGCGTGCCACCTCGTGTCTCGCGAACTCCAGTAGAGCTTCGGAAACCGACCTCTGGGAATGAAAACCAGGTGAAGGAAGTACTACGCAGCCACACCATAAAAACAGCATACTACAAAAGGAAGAAAAGGGGATTGAAATGTCACAACAGTGCACGAATTTCCGATTTCCGCCGTTCTACATGGTTCCGTAATAAGGTTGACGTATTTGCTGCTTGGAAAAGAACGCGAATTCTGACCATTAGTTCCAAAGCTACATATCTTAGCTCTACGTCAACAAAACCAGTTCGAGTAAAAATCATTGAAAAATTTTCCAGTCTGTCAAAATTTTTGAGATCGAAGTGATTTGTTGAAACCCGCATGCCTTTATGAGCAACCAAATATTTTGGGCAAACGGTCAAACTTTTGAATTTTTCGCCAGAAAAAAAACAATTCTAACCTTTCACAAGAGGTTATGAGCAGGGCCTTAGCCCCTGGAGGGATTCGAACCTACATCTCTTTGTTTGCTGGCCGATTGCACTATCACTTGCACTATCGAGGCAGCAATTCACCCTAGCTCATCTTTTAATGGCCTGTTTACCATAGCTACATATAAAAGCTGGGGTGAAATGGTGCCCCGGTAGTGTAAGTGGTAGCACAATTGCCCAGTCAACAAGAGATGCAGGTTCGAATCGCGCGTCACAATTCAGACCCCTGTAGTTCATTTATAGTCCGCTACTCCTCTATATAGCAACGAATTGAAGTTTGTTCGGAATCGACTTTAAACAGCTCAAGCAATCCAATTTGGCAATAGAAATTAGCACAATTCTGGCTTCAGAGAAGTTCGTTCCATCCCCAATGCAAGAAGAATCACTCCCGCAACCTAAAGAGGGACACATCGTGCAAAGAAATGAGGACGAGATCAGCCGAGCTCTCACATTCGACATGAACGAAGTTCCACCTCTCAATCCACAACGAGCTCAACTTGCCTTCTACAGGTCCCAAACCGAACAAATTGCCAGCTACAATCCAGTTGAATAGGTTTTTTCATAAAGTGAATTAGAGTATAAAGTTGTTCTCAGGTAATTCCTTTTTTTATGATCCTTCTCTAAATTATTGATTGCTGTGTATAAGCCAGGTACGAGAAGCGATTGGGCTTGTTTAGGCGATTCCCGCTTGTATCAAGACTTTACCGCTACTTACTGCCTCAGTATTTTTGTGAAGGAAATTTTTTGCGATAAATTTTTGAAACAACGACTTTTGAATTGATACCAACGGCTTCGTAGTCGAAGACTGAGGTCAAAACTACTTCAGGGTTCGAATAAATGAGAATGAGATGAATTTCATAGCAAACATATCCATGTTCTTCGAGAATCCCTCTTGCCTGAGGCGAGCGCGATCATGGTGAGAAGTCTTATCGATACACTGATTAGGCACCACGCCAAGTTCGCGCGCGTCTCAGAGAAACGGGTCGACGGAGGACATCGGCTATTTGGAAGGCTGTTAGATCGATATTTAAGGAGAGAAAACCACATAAACCCTTTTAACAGATTTCTCCACGAAGTGGTGTGTGAGGTCGAAAATACTTCAGGCCGTTCGTTGCTGATCCGATGGAGGAAGTGGTGCTGCCAGCGCCGCTTAGAGGATCGGTATCACACCACTCAATTGCTGAACTCAGTCAAACTCAAATGCCAAGCTACAAGTGAGTTTTCAGTGAAGCTAAGAATCTAAGACAACTACGTAGGGTGCTCTTTCCTATTTATGTGGATCCACCTGTAAGGGTAGACAAATATGAGACGTGACCTGTCCCCCACGGGCTTGGGCTTCATAATTCACGAGAGGCAACAATTCGATACTTTTGAATGATATTATATAATATAATAATAATAAATAACAATAATAAAAATAAAAAATAACAATAATAATAAACAATATAGTATATGAATGCAACTTATATAATACCTTTAGATAATACCAAAATACCAAATAATACCAAAATACATAATGGTTCAGATAATACCAAATAATATGTACCAAAATACTAATGGTTAATAAGAGTTAGTGATGATAACTGATGATAATGACTATTGATAATTATTGGTAATGATAATTTACCTCTAGATAAAACGGAATTACGTAGGAATTCACTTTAATTTGGCGATCACGATAAAGTGGGAGCGCACTGAAGAAGTGTATGCGCCAGCAAGCGATGGCCAGGTGGCAAAGGAAGCAAATGGTATCGTTTTCGCGCCGTAAAGAGTGCTAGATGTGGCGTAAGCCCAGAAAATCGCACTGTCTCAAAACCGCTCCGCCCATAATTGGGGTCCTGCGACTTGCTTTTTTTTACTCAAAAGCGCATTCCCTATCAGGCAGCCGTATCTTGTACTGCGAAAGAAACTCACCAAGCTCAAGAAGCATACATCACTTATACTACTCCTTTTGGCGCTGTATGTGGACTTACTTACTAGGCTATTATCTCTCCTGCGGGAACAACCGACATCCGAGAACCTTGTTAGTTCATCTGACGCAAAGCCTTGAAATAAGTAGGTGTAAGTAACAAAGTTTGTCGCCTGAATCTTTTTGTGATAATCTCAAAACGAACCGATCAGCAGCACACATTCTTTCTCGTCCCCCACTCAAAGCCAGCGTCCGGGCAGTTTTCCGAGCCAGTCATCCCAGAGGTTCAAAGTCCTCTCCGTTCATTTCACTCTTCAGGAAACACTGGAATTGGCTCAAGGGCCAGTAATCAACTAAGCGATGCTTGGATTGCAGAGAATCTGACTGAGCTAAGCGACCTCGATTGCAGTTGTGGACTGGCGAGACTAAGGCAAAACAACTCGGGCTGAGCTGGAGATGAACATGATCCTGGGATCTCTCAAGCACATTGCGATGATGATCTCGCCCTGTCTAATTATTGCCTTTTCTACCACCCGCAGCACTTTCTGCTCGTTGCGAAGAGATTCGACAAGCTATCCAATGGTTTGGGGAAATTGTTACCTTTGACCTCAAGGCGTGCTCATCTCGAAGACATTTAAAAGAACACTCGGGACAGGGAGCTTTCCGATCAACCAAGAGAACTTTGGAAAACCAGAAAGTCTCGATCAAAATGATGTGTTATTACTCTTGTTGGTTACAGTGGAGATGTGAAGTGTCGTCAATAATGAAAAAATGATAAAGAAAACGTTGACCATTAAGAAAATAAAGCTACTCCCTCCAGTGGTGGGAAGCGAAAAAGCGTTGATTCGTGGGTGGGGTCAGTGCTGTTGGGGGAGATGAATGCTGCAACCTAGAGCCTTGGCGCTTCGGCCTTGTCATATCATCCCACAGTCCTCCACTTGCCCACCATCGCGTTTCTCTCAGGGAAAAGCTCAATTCCGACTAAAAATCCTGCGCTCTTAGAAACAACCAACAGCGAATTCTTTTCTCCTACAAAAAATCTGTGGATGGAGACGTTGCAAAAAGGTTGCACCGAAAATTGATGAGAGAAAGCTAGGAATTTTTATTCCTAGTCAACATCAAATCTTCTCTTATGCGTATACAGCCCCCACCCCCTCCAAAAAATAGTGCACGGGGATAACTCAGGGCATAGGAGCTGAGTAAGGCCGATGTCAGACTTTGTGAATCGCGCGATTCGCGAAGTCTGACATCGGCCTAAACGGGCGACCA
This sequence comes from Ostertagia ostertagi, assembly GCA_036418205.1. Classification (NCBI taxonomy): domain Eukaryota; kingdom Metazoa; phylum Nematoda; class Chromadorea; order Rhabditida; family Trichostrongylidae; genus Ostertagia; species Ostertagia ostertagi. The sequence goes on along the minus strand of MU870032.1, from coordinate 10,931 downwards.
CCTCTAGAGGCGAGAGAAGACTACCGCTATCCTTCTAACTTGTGAGCCGAGCAGTGAGAAAAAACAGATGGCTCTCCCGCCTGACGGATACTTCCTCCACTATGACTACTAGTGTTCGATCACAGGCCCATCGGGCGTACAAAGGAATTTTTAGTGAAAATCATCATATAAAAAAGCTCTTATAGAAGTTCTGCAAAAGAAATCATGTACCGGCCCGCTTATGCACAGCGGCGTTTCACCTAAGCCGTAGCCGACAGCATTTTCTGCTTATATGTAACTACTAATGAAGGGACAAATAATGAAATCAGATTAAAAATGTTTGCTGGCAGACGTCTCCATCGAATCACTTCTTATAACGAATTCGTTACAACCCAAAATGAGAACAGGAATTTCATGGCACAAAACTCATTAGATTTTGAATTCGATTCGATTTATGGTAAGCTATCAACTAATTACTAATTTTACAGATCTATCGATCCACCGAAAAGTACAAATGCCGAGCGTATGTACAAGAGGCCTGGGTTCGACAACGTTCCATCATATTGATGAAGCTCTCACTGCCATCAACCATAGTTTTCATGTTTGTGCTCAAAATCAGAATAAAGTTTTCCTTGAGCTCACAGGGTATCTTCGAATTTGATTTGAGTTCACAAACTCGAAATGTGCGAAACGATGTTTATGTAAGGGAAAGATGAGAAGTGGGAAGGGCAGATAGGTCAGAGTGGACAACATGTGGCGCTTCTGCGGCAGAAATCCCCTGTCAGCAGTTATAAGGTGCAAAAAGTAAATCCAAATAAAAATGGATTCATGGATATCGAACCCGGACGTGTGGCGTGATATTCTTCTCAGGATAGCCTTTCTGAACAGATCGCCTCACCTTCAAATCTTGCTCATCTCAACTTTTACTTTTGTGTATGGCCGATTCCTTGCGCGGTGCGAGTACATACATATTACTTTAACGATAGCGTAAGAAATATCTACAAATAGTATTATTTAATAAGAGACTAGCCATGCGACGGATGCCTAGCGCCAAAAGCCGTGGTGAACTCGTGCAAGTTTGGAATCAACAGCAAAGAAAGGGCGTCGTTTTTCGGGAATTTTTGACAATTTGCTTGTTTTTTTTCACGGATTCCATCAGAAGCAAACATTACTACGATATCAGCTTATCGCGATATCCCGAAGAAGCAAACCCAAAGCACACAGCCGATATCAGGGGAGAGAAATTCGGTGGAAGGTTAACCTATCGGCTGCCATGGACAAGGACACTGTTCATTGTCTAGGAAGGAAAGCTTAGCGCGACTAAGTCTTAGATTGGAATGTTCTTTACATATGACTGATCTTTTAAAGTAAAGATAAAATTATGCAGAACGTTCTCTCCAACCCAGTACTAGCCGACACAGATGCGCAGACAAGCTTAAAGGAAGCATGCATGAAAAATTCTTAGATTTCTCCCCAGATGTTACGCATTTGTGCTCACTAAAGTCAAAGCACAAATTTCACGCAAGAAAACTTAGTTCCCGAAGATAGCGAACCTAAAACCACACTCTGCAGACGGTCGTCGGTAGATCGGGTAGAGATAAAAGGGGGTATGGGAAGGAATACGCCTGGGACGGCCATAGGCGATGCATTGAAAGAATCAAGACAAAGCGTTCGAACTTGTAGAATAGAGAGAATAATGATCGATAGAATAGAATGAAATATTGTCAAAGGCGAAAAGGCCAAAAACATTTTTCCCCAATAGCATAAGAAGCAAGCGTAAGCATTCCCGCCGCCACATTTGTGACAGATGTACTGTCGGAATATTAACGCGTAACGGACCTCCTAGTTCTTCCAACTGTTACCCAGAGCATACGCAATTTTTTTCTCATACTCATTGTGGGGTGGCTCTCGCGATTTATGGGTGATACAGAATAGTGTCTGTAGACGATTCCTTCAACCAAGGTTGTCGTCCCTTCAACAAGCTTTAAGAAAGTGCATTCACAATCTGTGGTTATGGCGTCAGTGAGCAACCACAAAGTGACAAAGTAAAAAGAAAAAGTGAAAAAGGTGAAAAAATAATAAAGAAAAAATGAAGAAAAATATCACTTCAGCGCCGAATTTGGCCACAACATCACACGGAAAATGGCACCGACAACGGATACCGAAAATCAATCAGAAACATGACTTTATTAAAACACCTAAATAACTTCAAGTACTCGAGTAAGGCCACAGAACACATTAACACATTTAGGGAATCACCACTTCTTCAAGGCAATGTGAATGACTATTTGTGTAGAGAACAAAGAAGAGAGACTGACAGACAAAAAAAAAACATCTATTGCACTAACCGCTAAAACGCTGCTGTACTACGAATCAATGATATTAAAGTAGTATACGATGAGCAATCACTTATTAAGGCACGGAATGTAAGCAGGAATGGCACCATGGGGCGGTTCAAAACCGAATACCATCTACACATAAGGGATGTATATTGATTAAATGTGAATGAATTGTGTGAATGAATGAATTGATGATGATTGGTTGAATGAATGAGAACTGATGAATGATTAAAGGAATGAACACTAGAATGAATGAATGATTGGATAAATAGAAGGATACTGGTATTACAACAAAAGCACGTGAATGATGCGCCATGCGTCTCAATGTGAATAAAAAACGAATATAACGCAAACAATATAATGAATATAACACACGCACACATACTTCTACTATAACCGTATCACAACACATGGAGGTAAGTGAGTAAGGAAGCCGTTCCTGCATTCGATAACAAACCTAGATACGATTGTACACGCCCGTTTCGATATCCTTTTGCATTTGAGCATCCAACAATGAGTAACCCTTGATTGATGTATTCCAGTAGTACACCGGATCTCCTTTGCACAACTTTAAATCGAAGCCCTGCTTTTGAAGATCCAGTTTCTTCAGTTTGAAGGTGGCTAAAATATAATACTGTAATGTGTGACAGCTCGTACCAGTTCCCGGTTTAGTGGAACGCAATCACACCTTCACAACATGCATACCGATTTGACTACTTAATTGAAGCATAACATGCGCATAATCAATGAACATTTCACGCTATTCACGCCCATGAAGAATGTGGTACAGGGCACAGTGAGAATCTTCCTCAAGGAGCGTAAACGTCGGAGGAGAGTAAAAAATTGGCGAGCTAGGTGTCAAACTTTGCGGCTGCCGCGCGAATCGCAGGTGTCGCACGCTCGGTATCTAGCATCACGATCAATAGTAACAAGGTGCAGAACCGACGCCGTCTATTGGGCTTTGTTTCAATTGGCTAAATTACACGGACTTGCGTTGCAGAGTGTGCTGCACATGCGATTCGCGCGATAGTTGTCTAGTATGAAACCTGCTCAAAGGGCTGGGAGAGGAGGTCCAGGGAAAGGCAAAAGTTATGCACAGATAGAGTTATGCAATCTGATTTCACACAAATCTATCTTACTTGGCAGTAAAATATCATATCATATGAGAGGTCGTGGGAAGAGTTAGCACCTGGCAAATTTGGAAATTAGGCTCAGTAAAACAAGGCTGGTAGGAAAACCAGCCCGACAAAACATGTTTGACAGGAAACATGCAGGCGCATGACCGTGTCATAGGAACTTGGTCGAAAGGAGAAGGTCGAAAAACAGGTGAAAGATAGCGTATTCCGGATTGTAGGGTTTTAAAAAAGGACCCCCATGGAAAAACTGCTTTCCTTTGCATATGAATTCATTTTGAAATTACACATTACTCAATGGTTTAACTAAAATTAACAGAAACAAGTGAACATTGAAGAGTAGGAATCATAATGATAAGGGAAACAAAAAGTTTCCAAACTTTTGACGCGCCATTTCTTTGAAAAATCTTATTTCTCAAACATGATTATAGATTTTTGGAAATTATTCTTCCCATCGTATTCTGGACTTGATTTTGTATGTAATATCTAAATTTGAGGCAATTTCGTTATGTGTCGGCCGCGCTAGATCAAAAATAAAAAAGTTTCCAAACTTTTGACCGCTACTGGTATAATGCGGCCTAGCACAGAAATTTCCAAAAAAGCTTGTTTCAACAACAACGCCGTCACTCAAGTCGAAGTTGAAGGGGTCGTACCAGATCCCAATCCTAGGGGTACTGCTGCGATCAGTCCTTATATGTATGTACATGTCCTCGACACGATTTCACCCTTATAAGGACTGTCCAGCTCTTGCCTTGAGTCTTGGTAGGAAGCAATAGTTCACAGCGCAAGGAACCAAACCAAAATCTGACATTGTGTATAGTAGATGGGCGAGTTCCAAAGTACGGAGTTAAAAGGATAAAAGGATAAAGCATTTGCCGTTGATCAATCCCTTTTTGGGATGCGGCACGCATTCTACTTCCATTTGTACATTCGTAGTGGCGTTTGAATGCGATGTGGCCTATACAATGACTTGCGGGGGCCAGCCGATGTCAAGTCAGTCAGTTTTTATCCTCCCAGACAAGTCTGGTACCAATTAACCGACCCCGGAGGGATGGAAGGCTTGGTTGGCCCGGGCGACTCACGACCCAGGATTTGATCCCCGGACCGCTCGCGTGGTGAGCGTGTGCCACTTGCCACTACATCACCAAGTACCAAGTATAGAGCTACGCCTATTTAATTAATCTATTATTCGACATGAAAAAAGTGGTAACAAAGTATCAGGCAGCTTCCATAGTGTCCAGTTCACGATATGACTAAAAAAAAGAATGTGAGTCAGGAAAGGAACAGGAAACAAATAATATGGGCAAAAAAAATTAGAACCAGGCAGAGACGAAAATTAGAGCGGGTAAGGCATGGTCCCACACTGTAGCTGCTTTCGTGGATTACTTGCTCTCTCAGTAGAGTGCACTTTGCCTCCTCCATTGTTGTCCATAAAAGAAATAGCAGTATCAATAAGTTTTCCTGTAATTTCACGCTCAATGAGCAGTAATTCTGCTCGCTGAGATGAAAAAAATTCGCAAACCAGTATGGGTATTGGGGTAAAACTCGAAGTGCTTTCCGCGTAGTAGGGCCAACCCTACCCACTATGGGATACTAACAGTTCAGCGCTACTTTCCGTTTTCTTTATTTGTGCTACCGTCTCCTTGCCTCGCCGTCAATGTTCCAGATGCTGTTTCAGTTTAGGGTGGGGCATAGAGCAGTTTGTTTTCAGAAGCAGGGTACCCCTCCAAGCAGGGGGGGTGTAGCAACTACGAGTGTGTGTGTAAGTCACTTGACATGCGTGAAAATCTAAAATTGTTCGGGTTCACACTAGTTCGCCGAGAAACTGCCTTGCCTCACGATGCCTTCCTAACTGGAATTGACCCTCGTTCCATTCTGAACTCAACGTTGATTCCGTGCTTTTCCCTCTTAACATGTTCTGCTGATATGAAATTCTGTTTAAGATTCATGAATTCACATCCCGATCACGGCAAAGGCCATTTATCGCTTGCTTACGTCCGCCAACACGAAGTTCGACATGGGCCGGACGGATTCTTGGATGTCTAAGCCCACAGTAAGTTCTTTTCGCGATTTCAACAGCATTTTACCAATTTCTTTCATCATTGATATATATTAACAACCCTTCAAAAAGCGAAAATGTCGGGTGCAGACCAAACACCACAACTGACGACGGCCTCCAAGTAAATCTGGTTAGAAGTTGTTCATAGTGATAGCTGATTTCTGGTAAATGATAGTTGTAATTAGTGACAATCGATAGAATACAACTGCAACAGGCTAATCATTTCATTGGCAGAAAACATTAACATTTTGTGAAGGCCGTCGTCACTTGTGGTGCATGGTCTGCACCCGACACTTTCTCGCTTTTTGAAGGGGAGGGTACATAGCGTATGTCTCTGTGATCTGTCCAGTCGTGCATTTCACAAAATTGTGGTCATCGTCGAATATTCAGTATTTCCTGGACCTACTGGAGAGGACAGGTCGATACTGGTCGGAATGGGTGGATACAGGTCTCAAGAAGTCAAACATACGTCAGTCAAGCGGATTCGCCTGCACAACGTGCGTCGGGGTATCGAAGGGAGAGTATGACAGAATGTTTGAACTTTCATTTCAAACCTAGAGGGCAGGGAACGGGTGGGCATCGCACTTATATGCCATATACACTGCGTTTCATAAATATAGGTCCACCCTAATTTTTTGCTATTCCAAAGTTGCTGTGCATTTTTGGAAAATGCCGCTATTACCAATAGTTTCCCCATAACGAAAAACCTTGATACTTGATTTCTGGAGAAATCTCGATTCAGAATTATTAAAATATCTTCCTTAGAACGTATTTTCACCGTTTCGCAAATATGACTACACATCACTTGTCGAGAGATTTTACTATAACGAAAAAACGTCACGAATTTTCAATAATGGGATGACCCCCCAATAATCATAAGGAACACAATAATACGTTTTGAAATGCTGGTAGCCAAATTAGCTATTACAGTAGGATCGAAATTCGTCTGGGCGCCGATGATCGACCTTTTCAGCTTTTCGGCTGTTCCATTTTGCTTTACTTTGCTGTGGAACTTTATAACAATTAAGGCCCAATGATTCTCTATTGGAATCTAATTCAGATAACATGGTGGCCACCAGATAACTGCCACATTTTTTCCTGCAATTCCATCTGGCGCGGAGGGACCGGCATGGACAGCCGCGTTATCGTGTGTGAAAATCAAGGATAGAGGGGATCCTTGTTGAAAAAATGGTAAGACTCGCTTCGAAAGAACTTCACGATACCCTGTGGAATCTTTGTGAACGGAAACAAAAGCGAGCTCTAGCTACTCAGTCGTTCAAAGGTGCCTCAAACCATAAGGGATTCACCGCCGAAATTACGTTACATTGAAACCATCTGCGATTTTCACGCGATCATCCTGTACCCTCTTTTTCTGCCATATCCACCTAGAATAAACTTTTCCACGTCGATCTCAGACCACCTGTAGAACGAAACAAGGAGGTAGAGTCCAAGATCGCGAAGGGTCTTAACAGCCACACCATCGCTCATTAAGTTGAGCCCTTTTCCACGGAGAAATGGAGACTTGCGATCTTGTAGCGCTCAAATAATCTTGGAACGCTCTTCATCAATCCGTTGAAGATGTTATTGCTCTGCTGGCTTACTCACCACACGGTGGTTTTGCTCACGGAAGGCCGCATTTCAGTACGGACTTTGTTCGGACTCCTTGTATAATTCGAGAGAAGACACCCAATTCCTCCTAAATTTTGAAGGAAACGCAGTCTTTATTTACCTAAGCGACTCTTCTCTCCGCACTGACCAGGATTTTGCACATAGTCGCTTATGCAGTATGAGCCGGCCGACATGGAGGAAATTCTGTGGCCGAGTACATGACCCATAAAACAAAGCAAGCTATCAGCGTTTTTGACTACCCTACCTTGAATGTCTTCCCTAAAGCCACAAGCGCTGGTCACCCATACTGCTATGTTCTGTACAGCTAAAAGGTCGCGAAGACCCATGATGATACTACTCCTTGGGAATGGGGAGTCCACCTTGAAAACTAATATTTATAGAAAACTCACAAGTTGAAGGAGAATTCCCGAAGGTCGATGGAGAGAAACAAGCGTTAGTGGAATAAATAAAGGATGTGGACCGACGCGCAACTCGCAACGAAGGGTATGTCCTCCGGCGATTCAACATGGCCCTGGTACGCCTCCTTGTCCCTGTCTGATCCTCTAGGGGTTTACCGGAGAGAGCGCTAGCGTAGAAGAG
>MU870031.1:1927-34259 GCA_036418205.1 Ostertagia ostertagi | reverse complement strand
GAGAAATTGAGAGTAAAAAAGGTGTACCGTTCTATGATATCCGTTGACAACGTGGTAATGAGCCGGCATGGAATGGACCCTGTTGATGACGCCATTAGCGGATTTCTTGGTGAACAGACGGCCACCATTGGCTGTGATTTGACTGTCCAGTAGCGCCACGGCTACAGAAGGGTGGCCCCACAACTGAAACTAAGGAAACCTTCTTTCCATTTTTAGCTCACTTCATCTCTTGGCGAGGACAAAAGCCTCACATCAGAATCGATCTTGGGTTCACTCCTTGCCTGGCCGGATGCACTCAATCTCTGCATCTGATGGTCGGTGGTACTCCATTGCAAAGATGGCATCACGACAACGTTGCTATAATCACTCATTATCAATTGATAAATTATCAAATGTTAAAAATAAACTAAATTATCAAATGTTAAAAAAATGATCAAATGTTAAAAATAAGCCCGACGTTTTAGAAAAAGTGATCAAATGCAACGCAAAACCTATCAATTATAAGCCTAGACAGCCTATAAAACCTATTGCTAACTTCTTAAATGAGTTTTACATAAATTAGTAAATTTGATAAATAAATAAATAAATAAACAGATAAATAAATAAATAATGAAGCGTGACTTACCCATCGTTGTCGGTGCGTTCGTCAATGTATCCTGGAGGCGGCTTGATGCCAGCCGTTCGTAAATCGTGAAGAGACACGGACGACTGCTGAGGGAAAGTTGATCGTAGCGTCGAATCAGCATCTTCTGACCGAGCACAACCCTGCAAAAAGACCACTGGTTTTTGAGCCCCCAGAGACATGTTTCAGAAGTCAGGTACCTGTTCGTGATGACAGCCATGGAGCATCGTTTCTGGTAGCATTTCATTAGAGTGCTGGACGGAATCGCTTCGCGAACCACCGGAGGACGCGTATTGGATCTCTCCCTAAATACGGTTTACTAGAATAACTGCCGAAATCTGAGAATCCCTTCCAAAGATGGCTAAGTAGAAGTAAAGCTTCAGGTACCTGATACGGTATACCGTAGGCTTCGAGGATGTCAAGATCAGTGGCATTGATAGCGGATTTCAGGTTGAAATTGACGTCCACCGGTGCGCATCGTGTGCTCGTTTCTACCGTTTGAGATGCAGAATCCACACTTGCAGGCCGTTAAAATGTGGGTATGGAGCGACGGTTTTTTTGGACGCCATTTTTTATAGCTTTCCTCACTTACTGCCGCAAAAAGCAAAACAAAAAAGTATTTACATTAATTTGTTGTTGTTGTTTTGTCTTTATCGCTTAAAGTTTAGTAAACTGTGGCTTTTTGTTCAAAGTACCATTAGTTCTTACACTAATCTACCGACTTATTTCATCGTGTTTGCATTTTTGCTTTGTAAGAGAAATTTGAAACAAGCAAAAAGTACGGTAGGGAAAGGCGGCGCTATCGCAAGATACGGGGGCAGTGCGCTTGAAAGCGCTTTGGAGATCACTCGCCTGTTATGAACAGTAGCAAGCTATAGAACTAGAATTGGGGAAAGAGATTCAGGGGCTGAGTTGAAGCCCAATTCGCATTTTACGGTCAGTTCCTGCCCGTTCCAAAATTAGTACTTGGGAAGAGGGTAACCCGTCAGAATTCAGACAGTTCGAGAGGGGGGGGTGCATTTGTGTGTATGGAAGGGGGTCGCATTGTCGCATCGCGCGCCTTGATGTTAGGAGCGTCAGGGCATTTGGGTTCCCTTCCCTCCCCGCTCGACGGCTATTTTTGGGGGAAAAGTGGGTGGAGTTTCGGAGTTTTAGGTAGGTTTTGGGCTGTGTCAACTGGTCTCAGAATCAAATACTATAAAGAGGGAGAGGTCGCGGTGGAGGAAGGCTGGTTGTATTGGGGGGGGGTCGCAACTGGACCCTCTCGAGAGGGAGGGGGTCGCAAAAAACTCCCGAAAAATGTGTCGAGCGTCGACAGCGTTTGATGCTTGGGAATACGCCTATCATTTGTGGTAGCGCCGAAAAGGCGAAACAGGGACGCCCTTTTGCGTATAACTTCGTACCATTTGCTATCGAGGGATTCCGGTCCCAACTGGATACTTATCAACAGGACAAGTCCGACAGATGCACCATTTCGTGCGTTTCATAAGCACATCTACAGCCATGTTGAGACGACAGTAGGCATTGCGTGGATATATCCATGGAGAATTTAGCGTACGAGTTTAACCAATTCTTTATTTGATAAGCATGATAATTCGAAGTACATGATTTGTTGCATCCGCGGTAGGATGTGTGATGAAGTCATGTGGTGCTTCTCCAGAATCGGCTTCCCACAGAAGTCAGACTTCCGTTCCACCTGGTCGCTAGTGTCGCTTGTCTTGCTCGACTGACTGGCGGCACGTTCCTGTCGGATATCTGAAAGATGATAAGCATTGTCAGGTTTGCTTCCAATTGAGCGCTAGATTTTTTGCCTGACTTGAAATGTTTAATTTTACTCAGAAAGGGGGACGGTAGGCAGTTCAGTTGTTTCACGAACTTTGTGTTATTGAGAGATGAAAGGCTTCCTTGGCTTGGTTCAAGTACGATCCAGGATTTGATCTCAGGATTGTGCGCGAGGTAGCAGCTCCTTGCACCGTACCACTTCCGCCCCGGGGCAAAAAGATTTTAGTAGTGCACAAGAAACAAATAAACCCTACAGTTGAACTGCCGCACTGGCGGATATATCGAAAAAATGCTTATCGAAAATTAAGGCTATGGATCTCTGGTCTTCCAAGCCTTTTCATTGTTAGTCCCTCACTTGAGCCCAAAGTTCGTCCGAGAGCACTTGAGATCGATTACAGACACATTCCGAAAATCAATAAAAGTCACCATAACAGAAGGAGAATTGATACGATAAAAGAGTGGAACCATACAGTTTCAGTGCTCATTCATTTCCTTCAATCACCGTCTGCGCCTATCAATAGACAAGGACGGGAAAGGGCAGGCACGTGAGCACGAAGTGTGGACAGTCGGAAACGACTTCGTCACTTTGAAATAGTTTTCACTGGAAAGGAGCAGCCAAGGGAGCCGGGTCTTTTTGAGGATGAAGCATTCGGTTTTGATCAATCCATTCAGAATCGCAGTGGCATTTGAATGCGATGTGGCCTATACAATGACTTGCGGGGGCCAGCCGATGTACAAGTCAGTGTTTTTATCCTCCCAGACAAGTCTGGTACCAATTAACCGACCCCGGAGGGATGGAAGGCTTGTTGGCCCGGGCGACTCACGACCCAGGATTTGATCCCCGGACCGCTCGCGTGGTAAGCGCGCCACTTGTCCACTACACCACTTCCTGCCGCCAAACAATATTTCAAATGGAAAATGAAGTGCGTCAAACCCCAGTTCAAAGGGCAAATGAGAGAGAACTCACGCTCAAGCTCCATTTTTTCGATCTTCAGGTCGAGATTTGAGTCGAGTTTTATGCGAACTCGTTGTTTTGAAGAGACCGACCCTTGACCTCGATCACCGGAGCTGCTCAGCGAGTCGCGTAGCAAAGAATCTGAGTCTAAAACATGAGAACTCAATGACAATAAGAGAAGTGGGTAACGAGTCAACTTACCTTTTTCGATATCGCAGTTATTGGGCACGGTGGTGTTGGTTGACGACGTGGAGACCCGATCGACGCTTTTCTCTTGGAACAGCTGTGGAAGCGGAGCGATCTTACCATTCTGATGTGATAGCACCAGCAGTGTCTGATGTACTGCTCGGACACAGCTCCAACAAATACCTGTAATTCACGGGTAAGTCGGAAAGTAGGGTGGATAAGCAACTCGAACGACAAACCTAGCTTTGCTTTCACTCTGAGCGTACAGGCACATTTTGGTGGTGTCAGCACCGACAATAGTGAGCTTTTTCCGATCGAATGAAAGCCTCGTTACTCGGTTCCACGCCAACGACCGCAACGGGATGCGTTCGCCATCGTCGCCAATGTCACACATCTCGATTCCTCTGCAAACGAATTTCTCTTAAACCAAATTTGGCTCGAATTTGAGCTGAATTCAGCGCCACAAAAGATGGCACATCTCAGCAACTAAGCTCTGATGTTCCATATTGTGATCCATCGCCGAGTATGGAAAAACAAAGTTGTAACACAGCTCGCTGGGTGGAGGACTGAACTCCAAGAGTGCAATAATCACTTTGCCTTGTACGGAAAAGGACAACGGAATAAAGAACTGGAAATTGTCGTTGCCGAAGCATGAATGCTCCTTACCGCCGAAGCTCTCTCTCTCCCCCCCCCCCCTCCTCCCACCTCCCACTTGCCTAGTAAACTGGCACCACGTAGCGCAGTGCAATTCCTACTGAACAGACACTGAAATTCTTAGACGCGGAAAAGATATACACCCGTGAACGTCGGGTTTCTATATGGGTACCTATCCGAGGGTCACAAAGGCTTCTCGAAATGATCTAACTAGCCTCTATTCAATCTGTAATTAAGGATAGTCTCTACGCAGGTAGCTGAAGGCCTTTAGCGCAGAAAAACCCGAGATTCCTTTGCTCAAGGAATGTCTGGAGGTGGAACGTCTATTGCTTTAGGCTTAGATGAGCTCGTGTGAGGCACTGAAATATTAAGAGGTAAATAAGAACACAAGAGAAAGGTACGACTCGAGGCTCAAGAATCATCCACGCGACTCATCGCAATCTGCTTTACCTGTGGCTCTTTCGCAACCCTAAGATAAGCAGTGTCAGGCACTCATGGAAAGCTCTGAGCGAAAACGTGAGTTAAGCTTCATGTGGGTTTAGTTTATTTTTTTTTTATTTTTTTTTGTTTTTTTGTTTTTGATTTCTCGAAAGAGAAAAGGAATTTTATTGAGTGCTACCACGAGAAGGCCTGCTTTTTCTTGACCACCAAGGCGCCTTCACTGAAGCAGGCCAAAACCAGAGTGTAGCACCAAGAGGTTATGAGATTGTAAACGAAGATAAATTAAGAAAATAGATAAGATATACGTAGAAGAGTTCTTACTTGGCATTGATTCCAAGAACGGCGTTATCAACAGTGTCCATTTTATGCCGTCGCAGACCGTACAGATGGCAATTCAGGGCGAATGGCGATCTAAAGAAGGAACATATCAACTCTAAGGTGACTGAAACCAAAAGCTGATGCAACTCGGTGAAAATACTGACCGACTGGCTTCGAAGGCGAACTTCATCATGGCCTCAACTCGGCTCATGTCCTTCAGGTCTTCTGATGCAGCTGGCATGTACTTCCGTACATACTCCAGTCCGCGGACATCGATCACCCATATGGGAAAATACTGCTCGGCTCGAAAATAGCTAAACAGGGAAGTAGTCAGAAGATGCATCAACGAAAGGGATTCTTCCACCCTCCCGAAGATTCTGTTGAAAACGGTAAGTTGCTCACCCGCCAGGATTGTTCCCTTTATCGACCTTTCAGAGCCAACGCAGCCATCTCCCAACATCGCTCTTCGGAAACACTGTGGCGACTAGCCCATTGGTCAAGAAAGTTATCCTTCAGTTGCAGGTAGTAGTGTTCCAAAGCTCGGGGACATCTGAACAGGAAAAGGTTGAGGGATAGTCTTCAAAATTCGCCAATGCTCCTCGAACATGCAGTTGAGCTAACCGCCATTTTCACCCTATTTTATGTGGAATCCGGATAACAGAACCAATGAAGACCCATTGGAGAAGAGCTCAGAATTTGCCGAACTCTTCTTTTTTCTTTTTCTTTCTTTCCTTACTTCTTTCTTTTTTCTTTCTGTTCTTCTTTCCTTTTCTTTTTCTCTTATTTGTTTGTAAAAGCATCGCCAATCAAAACAAGCTTATTCCTCTTCCACAACCCAGGTGCTCGTTGCAAATGAGTGGATACCATCCAGAAACCCCTTGGAGAAGAGAAGAGGGTGGGAAAATTGAGGGAAGAACGGGGAGAGGGCAGATAATCTATAGACAAGCTGATTCCTTGGATATCTGCTTATATTCAGCTAGAAAAAAATCCGGCAAATCCCTTGCAACTAGTTCTTTTCATGGTTCCCGCCCTAAGTAAAAACCTCTTTGCCGAATATGACCCCCTCTTAGGTCGACACCGTTGTTGAGTTTTTCCCGACCGAACTTTTACCACTGTGAGCTACGGGGTCCATGTTGGCAAACCGTCGTTATATCATGCAACAGTAGGTTGGACGCTAAACTACAACTTCCACGAGCGGCGAATATTCAAATGATGCTAAACTCGTGTCTGCGAGTATCAATTGCTTTCCCTTGAGTTCAATATTTTCTAGAACTTTCTTCCCAGCATAGCTGGCCTGGTATCACGCCAGTCTGTGGAAAACAGGTAACTTCTCCTTCTCATTATCGCCCACAAGTTATTTTATGATACCGCATGGCAAGTGATTCATAATCATCACTGCACAATAGGAGAAAAAACTCTTCCAAGTGGCGGAACTCACGTCAACAATCGAACTTGATCGATGTAAAACTCGAACCCGAAAGTACACACGAGCAAATGGGCGATTTTCAGATACTTCGATTATGCTGAAAACTTGCAGATTAGGTTCAAGCACTACTTCCAACATCGTCCTCAAAATAAATTTACTCCGCCAATTGCAAAAGCGATTCGAAAAACTGGTAGAAAGTACAAACAGAGTGCACGTTATGATGATGGACATGAAGCAGGGTCAACCGTCCCGTTTTGTCAAAGCTCCAACGCATGGCTCTCTCACGCGTGCTGAGAGTAATCGCCGATAGTGAAACGTACTCAATGTAACCGCGGTCCAACGTCGCGTCAATTGTCGGTCCAACGTGACGTTGACCCCTCGCAGTGAGAGCAAACAAGAATGCTCGGTCATGAACAAACCCCCCGCCCCAGGCGGGACTCGAACCCAAACCTTTCGCGCCGGGCAAAGGCACCACAAATAACGCTACAGGGAAAAGAGCAAGACGGAGAGTAGGACTGAAGGCTTCGTAAAGCATACCGGAAACCGACTATCGCCTCTGAAAAATCGCCCTCCCTGAGAAACAAGCCTATTTTCATAGAAAGCCTTGTTCGTTTGAACTGAATTTTGTCAAAAGGTCTTTTTCCAATTCCTAAACATTACGCTCGCGAAAATCTATTACTTCTAAGGAAAAGACTCAGCAAAAGGTTGAAGATGAAGTCTGTAACAGGGATAGCAAGGTGAATAACACCTAAGAAGGTAAAATAACCTTTAAATTGAAGAAACAGGCAACTGTCCGGATTGAGGGAGCCGAAGAATATTCAAAGAAAGTGAACACGTTCGTTGTAAGACAACGAATTTACTGAGTTTTCCCAAGTAGTGCCTCAAAAAAATCACTCTTTAGTAATGTACGATTTTTCGCCTTAAAGGTATTTTATTTTATTTATTATTATTTATTTACTATTTATTTATTCTTGTTCAAGGTATTCCCTATCCCGCTTTCGTTTGGTTAACGATTTTTGGTTTAAATGCATTACATGTTTTTCATTTCAGACAAATAGAATAACATTTTTGTAGATGAAGTCTTTTTCGAGTGCGCCATGCACCTTCACTTCCACTCCTACTGATTTCTATATTGTTAGCTGGCCCGGAACATTAACTTGCCGAGCCATGTGATATGCGGCATGATCGGTTCAGTGTTCGTAACCTTCCCCGCCGAGTCGATCCTAGAGCGGCGGAGGCCGGGTTGGTCTGAGCTAGATTTCATCCAGAATTTGATGCGCCGATTGTGGGCGTGATTGGAGGCTCCCCTTCCCTCTCATCCCTCCATCTCCCTCTCCCCGATAATTCTGATAAAAATACACGGGCCAGTGGAAACTATCAAAGGAAGCCGAATAACCTCGGATTTTGAATGAAACCTTGTTGATTGCCACAAGTTCTTTGTCATTTATCGGAATTCCAACGACCGTTCTACGAATCTTTCAGGAAGCAAAAAAACGGTTTACACCACAAACATTCGCACCACAACGTCAGTCTTTATCACTGGAACTCGTGTTCCGGCTGATGTGCATGTTGTCAAATTCCAATAGGCAGCCGGCAAGCAAAACCGTACATAGAAATAAATTACAGACCGTCACGAATACTGCTTCTTTCACGCAATAACCGGATGCTATCTGGCTGAAGAATTTTGGCGCTGACCAAGAAGGTCGTACCCCATTTTTCCAACAATTTTTTTGCTGAGCAACAGTTCGAGGCTCCAAAAATTTAATTTCAAAAGCTGCAAAAGACTTAAAGGCAAACCCCGGGATTAGCCCGACTAGTAGGAAGGATACCGCGAGGGAAATTGTAAGGTCCGTACCTACCTAGATCACTCCAGCTTCGTCGCAAAAATTGCGCGGTTAGGGCGCTAATCCTTACGGGCCTGCAACCATCGACCCCGTTCCAACGCTTCCCACCCACCGCGAGAGGTGGTGAGATCAGCGTGCTCTCTCAAACGACGTGCTCTCTCGCGTATTTTGTCTTCTTTGACCGCCCTGTCTCGCCATCGTATCCGACCTTATTGAAGGTTAAGGCCTTAATTTCAGCGTTTCCAAAGATTTCTCTTGCTTTCCCTTCCACTTTCAGGTCGTTCCGCAGCTAAGCTATCACTACGAAGCGCTCATAGCACCAGTTCAATCCCGGAGTTTGCCTTTATTCTCGAAAGCTTCGCAAAATGACTTGCAATATTTTGCGACCGACGAGAAAATAATCCAATTTTTGGAGCCTCAAACTTTCGTTCAACATGAGATCCCTATGAGGCTTCAGTACAGCACCATGTTTGCATTATATAGGGTCACGTGCATGGAAATATGGGAACTATACTTCATTCTTCAAATACCGGTATACCGACAACCCTCGTGGAACGGCAAGCTAAGTAAAGGCTCACAGTCCAACCCATGTTTCTATGGGCCAATCTAATTATAACGGCTGGGGAAAAGAATGAGTGAAAATCCCAAAGTCTTCTCGTGTGCCGCCAAGTCCCCTTCACCCCTCCTTTTTCTTCCCTTCGTTCGTTTGCGCTCTTCTAGTCAGCGCTGTTCTGACCTTACGAGTTGGCGAAACGCACGGCCGCACTACCAGATATAGATAGGCATCTGTGAAGAAGACGCAAAACGGAATGGAATGCGAAGAAACGGGCGTGATCTATGCGAGATAACAGGAAGTGCCGCTACGAGACGGAGGACACGTTGAGAGCCAGAGAGGACACAGAGAGCGTGAAGGCCGTGGAAGACATCTGAATACAAACTACTGCTATCGGCTACTGATTATCTGACAGAGTATAGCGCTTCGCTGCCCTTCGCGTGGAAGACTAGAACCTTTTAAAAACACACCAGGTGGTCAGAAAAGTTTCGGGGTAGAAAGTCCCACAATAAGAACGCCTGTGGAAAAGAAAAAATATGCACACGTTACGAAATCAGACTTTTTCAAAGAATGGATGGGACATGGAATTTAACACCGCTACAGATGAAGAGCAGTTCTGACGAAAAGCATCAGATACGATATCGATCACTTCCTGATAAGGGATGAAACTTCCTCACGACGTTTCTTCACCTACTGGCTAATAGTTCGCATTATATAATACATTTGGAGATCGGCAGTGGTGTAGTGGCAAGTGGCACGCTTACCACGCGAGCGGTCCGGGGATCAAATCCTGGGTCGTGAGTCGCCCGGGCCAACCAAGCCTTCCATCCCTCCGGGGTCGGT
The DNA here is from genome assembly GCA_036418205.1 of Ostertagia ostertagi. Lineage (NCBI taxonomy): Eukaryota > Metazoa > Nematoda > Chromadorea > Rhabditida > Trichostrongylidae > Ostertagia > Ostertagia ostertagi. Next base: position 24,635 of record MU870031.1, on the reverse strand, counting down.
TAATTGGTACCAGACTTGTCTGGGAGGATAAAAACACTGACTTGTACATCGGCTGGCCCCCGCAAGTCATTGTATAGGCCACATCGCATTCAAACGCCACTACGAATGTACAAATGGAAGTAGAATGCGTGCCGCATCCCAAAGGGATTGATCAACGGCAAATGCCTTATCCTTATCTCTTACTACATTTGGAGGACCCCCTGCAGTACATGGCTCAATCAAGACGTCGTTGGTCCGGTCATTTAGGTCGCCGAAGCGATGACACATGGAGCCTTCGAGTCACTGGGTAGCTCCCAAAAAGCAAAATAAGACCGCAACCTCGATGGGCCGACTCGCTTTCAAATTATTTCATACAACGTGGTCTACAGTGGATGCAAGCCGTCAGAAGTCGGAAAGCATGGAGGAGCTGTGGTCCCCCCCCCCTTAAAGATAGCCAGCTGAAGGCCTCAAAGAAAGTAAAAAAATTTGCCCTACTTTTGTTAGAGATATCCCTCAAAGGCTTCATTCCGCAATTAAATAGGTGTGGAACATTGTGCCTAAAAATGAAAGCAGAAGTGGTACTTTGGGTCTACCATTAATAAAAAACGCCGAATAAATCCTCTAAGAACCCTTGAAATCATAACCCAGAGACAGGTCGAGAGCACTGGAGCAGTGGCGCCCTTTTCATTGTCAGCCCTTTCCTTGACATAGAATCGCGGTGAGGAACTGGAGCTGATTGATGAGAAGGGCGCCAATATCCGGGCCGGTACCTCCTATGCGATCAGCGAAATGCGATTTTTAGGGTTCTTTGTGGTTCCGTTTGTTCTCTTTAATTCCCGATCGAGCCAAAATAGCGCATTCGCTTTCTTTCTCAGAAGCAATAACCTACGCCCATTCAATCGCGGAATATGCCTACAAAACAGCAATCGTTTCGGACATGAAACGCCTTTGCGTTGTTTTCTACATGTTGCGCTGGAACGTGCACGAAATGTAGCAACGAAGCGAGTTTTTGCCCCGGCCCTCAATGCCAATGAAGGAGGAAAGTTTCCTTTCTGTGAACAAACGTGGAGGCCTCATTCTATTGAAAACCAACAATACCGTTAAGCTTAACTGCTCGAGAAAATGGTTTCAACGAACCACAAGGTGATCTGAGGCCCTAAAAACCAGAATAAGTAAAAGACAGGTATCAAAAGAACAGTAGGCAGCGCGCTTAGCCCCCTACTTGATGTATCAAATCCGAGTGGACTAATTTCGGGCTTGGGTCAATCGTGGCATTCGGACGACTTCGAAAGTTTTTATGACCTTCCTCCTCTGGGAGGGTTCTTACAGGACCCACCTACCACCAACCTGGAGAGGAGAGATGGGTCATCGACGAATATATCCTCCCACCACTCACCCCATACCATCACCATCAACCACCATGGCTGTTTCCATAGTAGTATCATTTTAAAAGCAGGTGACCAGTTGATGCACTCCAACTCCGCCCACTTTTCTCTCCGAAAAGGAGGGGGTGGGGAGCAGGGTCAACCGTGACGTTCGCACTTTTTCAAATTTCGCGACCCCCCTCCTTTAGGGGGATCCCAATGCAACCCCCACCACCACCATGCGAGCTCAATGAGGCCCCCCACACACCACCCTTCTTCCTACCCCGACCATCACCCATCGCTTCGCCATCGATGGCTAAGGCGAATCGAGCGGGGGAGGGCGTGGGGTGCAGATATTGTGGTTGCAACAATAATTTCCTCCTGCGCATTCACATCCAAAATTCCGACTAAATCCCCTCCGAAAACCGTTCTTAAAGCTGCCTCACTATTCACTCAAATAAATCTACTAATCCCACTCAACCATTGAATGCGACCCCCTTCCCAAAACCAACCACAAATGCGACCCCCTCGTTTCGTTCTAATAGTGCGAACGCACGGTTTATCCTGGTGGGGAGGAGGAAGGAAATGTGGTATGTAAGGGGCAACTTCTAATTTTGTCCATTTTATGCTTTCTTCTCAAGCCCTTGCAACAATATCGACGAGCCTAGAAGCAACCGCTTCTTTCCCATAAGCCCATGGCTTCTCATACCAAGTCGGAACCCCGGTGTACGACCATGCACGTCCCCTACCAAACCCATCGCGGACTACGACCCATGAACCTCTGATTGGCGCTGGACGTGACGGAACGGTTGACTCTTTCGTTCTACTGTTCCGCATTACCAAATAATTTCAAAATGCCCCATGCTTTGATACTAAGGTATGCTATACGAATGTCATCAGTTGAGATATAAAGGATAAAGGATAAAGCATTTGCCGTTGATCAATCCCTTTTTGGGATGCGGCACGCATTCTACTTCCATTTGTACATTCGCAGTGGCTTTTGAATGCGATGTGGCCTATACAATTCGTATAACTTCACCCCGATCCGAGAGATGGAGAGGCTTAGGTTGGCCCGCGGCGAACTACGACCGCAGGCTGATTTTTTTTCTTTTCTGCGGCCGCTCGCTGTGATTGCGCCGCGCCATTGTCGCTACACTACTTCCGCCCATTGATGGGATACTACCCGGGGAAGATTCAGGGAAGCGTTCTCTATGTAACGAACAATTATCAATTTTGTATGCTCCAACAAAGCCACTAGTGAATTCGAAAAGATGCGAAGAATTCAGAAAATGGGCTGACGTCAAAAAAAAAAACTAGTGAATTCAGAATTGACGATTACGATGAAACCAACTCAGAGCTAAACATGCGTAATAACTGCATTCTTTTCGAATGGAGGATGCAAAGAATTCAAAAAACCGATCCCTGGCTCGAAGCGGTTGTTACGGGAAGTTTTGGTGAAGCTCTATATGAATGGTACCATGGAGGCACACGAGAGTTGATGGAAGAAAATCACGGAGAAATCCTAGGAATTATGTCAGAGCCAATTGAGTCACTTTCAAACTGTGATGAGAGAAATCATGAGCAGCTTGAGGCCAACAAGGCAGGGTCGTCCTATCGCTGGGACTTTCTGCAAACTTTTTCCAGACCCCGAGTTTGTTAAAGTTTGTGTAATAGAGGTGACAGCGCGCGTGAGAAAGTTTGCCGTTTCCGGTGCGTAATACACCCCACCCCCGAGAAACTTAATCGACGCACCCTTCTTCACCGCACTTTTCCCCTTGAAAATGCCGCGCGAGGGGGGCGGGGGTTTAATTACCAATAAACGAAAACCGCAACATTTCTTCCTCTTCCTATACTTTTCCCTCGACTTCCCTCTACTGTCACTTTTCTTACCCTTCATTTTCCACTTACGGTATCGAAAGGCGGGGGGGCGGGGGTTCTCACAGCCCACCCACAAATTTTTCTCCCGCGGGCGTTCACTAGCTTATTACTCCGATACCACTTCACAAACTACGGTTGGTGCTAGTTGCCCAACGTAGGTTGACGCCTGCAACTAGGTCATCCGACGCATTGCGCACAATTGCGAGAGCAAGTGGTGGTAGAGTCGGGAACAATCTCAGAAAAATAGGCCGGTTCTCCATAGGAAGGACACAGTTGCGATCAGAGCGCGCAACGCGTTTAGCGAGCGTATAGCATTAAGGTACTTCCGAAAAGCATATTCTTGTCATGGTACGTTAAGTATAGCCGCCTCGTTGTCGAGAGGTAAGGATAAGACCCCGAGACTTCGTGACCATACCCTCGTTCCTACCGGGGAGGGGGGCGGGTGCGTAAGGAGTGGCCATTAGAGACTGAGCTAAACAGAGATGTACGAGCTCCGGAAAGAAAGCAGACCTCGTAATCTCTGAAGGCGTTAGTCTAGAACTGATTTTTTTCAACGAATCTGAAGTGATTTGACGGGCTGCCTTCCGCCCCCCCCCCACCAACCAAATTGTTATATCATTTCTTAGACGTTTCAAAATATACAAAAGTCCTGAAGGAGTAACGCGGGCTTAAACCTTCGAAATATGAGAAAAAAATAAAAATGATGAATAAATAATACCTACCCATTGCGAGAATCGCGGTTGCTTCGGAGCATACTTTACGATCTTCTGCGCGGGATCCAGGAAAAAATACTCATGCCTCGGTTGATCTCCACCTGAAACACTCGATTTCATCCGAAGGCGAAGCTCGTAGTTCTGTGAAGAGATCGGACCTATGGGTATTTTCAGAACAAAACAAAGTAAATACAAATCAGATCAACGAAAATAGTTAACGCTCTTGAAAGGGCGGTGCTATTAACATAGAATGAAGTAAAGTTAAACGAAGTAAGTAGAAAATAAACGATACGAACGAAGAAATTATAAAATAAACTTGGAAACGAGGAAAAAGTAAAATAAATAAAACAATTTATGCCCAAAGTACTTACCTATTCCCTCAGTGGGTTGGCGCAAAGCAAGTCCAAACAGTTTGTCCTCGGTGATTTCCAGAATCTCCCCACATTTCCACAGCACATCGTGAACCTTGGTTTTTTGCTGGAATGTTGCCGATCATTAAAGCGACTACGTTAACAGCAAGGAATGATCGAAACTGACATTCACAACGATGACCAGATTCTCCTTGGTAAGCGTCTGCACAGTGACATAGGTTTGGCCAGGTCGAACGTTGTGCACAGACGGGCTCACCACGGCTGGGCCTGAAGTAGATCAATCAAGTGGAGGGAGTATGCTATACAATTCTATGGTTTTAGTGGTATCGAATCAACTTGTGGGCCATTTTAGTGATTGAGGGGGGGGCATGTGCTGGGGCCGTAAGGCATTGCTTGCCGAAGTGTCGAGGGGAAAAGTTCCTTTAAAATTTCTCTGTAGTAGTCCACAACTGGATTGTCCTGATAAAGGGCCTACATCTAATATATGTGTGTAGCTTAAAGTAGCATGCATTGAAAATAAAGAAACAGTATCGTTCAAAACAAAAAAATTTCAAAGGGACTTTCGTCCCCCAACCATTCGGGAAGCATACCTTACCCTGGAATATCTCGTAACCTCCAGCAATTCGCCAGTTTTTTTTCTGTGGAGGACCTCTAACGATGGCAAAGCTTCCGCCTTAATTCCGTTACCCCTACAAAAATTGGAATTCTTATAGGTGGAACGATTCACAGCACTTCTACCAACCCCTATCGGAATAGGCTTCGATGTAATTATAGAATTTTGCGTGCTGTACTGCGGCATTCACCCTAGTCGTTGAAATAATTGTCCCCCGTCTCTCCCCCTCCCCTTCCTCCCTCCTCGACGTTTTTCACTGTTTTGTCTCCACTGAGCGGCTGTCACCTCGATACGCCATGCTTTTTTAGCAGATCTATTCCTTGTGTGCATAATCGTTTTCTTTCTTACCTGAATTACTCGATGACGGTTGTTGCAAATGAAGCGGCAGGCGTAACCCTGCCGCTGAACGTGATCGGCTCGACCCTGGTGTCGAGCAGGACGATTCCATTACCTGAAAGTTCGCAAGGTTGCATAAAAAATGGATGACAAAGAACGACCATAAGACGAACAGAACACAGGGCATGGCAAATACCCACTTTCAGCGACAAGTACAAGAATAACCAGAACGACTCTCTATTGCTCGACCTGGCCCTACGAAGCACCGCAATTAAAGTGGACTGAAATTCCTTACTACGAATTGGATGCGTTTTCGCAAAATATACTGAAATTTATCGCGAAGTCAAGCATACCCGAATACGCTATGGTTAGGAAAGTTAGAACCTATCAACCTGGCCACCCATCAAACTGCACGCTCTACTGTGCGCTGCCGCTGCTGCCTCGTCGTGCGTGCTCGCCACTCATCCGTCTACGTTTCAAACGCTGCGGCCGGCGCTATAAATCGCCTCAACATCCAGGGTGAATACCCCAGATCGAGGAAAATACTCGATTAATAGATCGTGTGCCGTGGTCGAGAGGACGTACTAAGCCGCGGAGAAGCACAGATCGCTCTGAGCGTGGCGAGAGTATGTGTCCGCGTGGCAGAGCGTGATTGTAGGGGCAAAAATCCTCGACGAGTCCTTAACAAAGTCTGGACCGATTTTCACTCTGCTCAAAGCTATTTATCTCACAAATTGTCCTACCGCTCAAAATAAATACGGTCCCGTTATTAGGTGTTCCGAAAAGTTTCTTCGATTTCTCATCATTGCGAATCGTGAATATCAAAACGCTTCATAGTTGCACTCTAATGTGGTCAGAGCAGGTTTACTCAAACGTTCATTCTCAAGGAAGCAGTTACGTAAAACAAGCCAGTTAAAGTACCCACTCACACTATCAAATCACCGTCTCCAAACATCAGTAAGGAGAGGCCGAAGCGGTAGCCAGGTCTTTAACAGGAAAGTAAAATAAGAATCCGCAAGTTCCAGCTGCCCCCCCGACTGACTACGATCCGAAGGTCGTGGAATTCAACGACAGCACCCCCATATTTACTAACTTTCTGCTATGGCGGAGTGTACCTTTGACTAACTCTATACGAATATTTCAATGTCTAAAGTGATGATCTTAACAATTACAAGTTGTGCAATCTAAGTTGGTATCTTTCTCAAGGCTGACTATTCCTGTTGCAAGACCCCGGTCAAGCAGACGTTCTCAGAGAATTCGGGTGTTGTCTTCTTAAATTTCAATCATATACATTGAAACTGTAAGTCGAAATCACGAGGATGAAATGAGAAGGAAAACGATCAACGAAATTAGCGGGGGTGGGGGTGGGAAGCCCTGGAAATTTTCTCCTTTCAAATATTTATCACGTCTGGCTAATTATTATTCGGAAACACTTCATTCCAATCGCAGAATTCGATAAATAAATTGCATATCTTGAACACTCGTAAAAAATTCATGGAATGAATGACATCTGAAATTCTGAAAATGATTGACGCTCTAAAACTTGGTGATGCTGAAGCTCTGGAATAGCGAATTCATGGGCAAAGCCGCATACCTTACCCCATAAAGTAGCTCAAACTTTTGCAATACCTTGTATGGCAATAAGAAGAAAAGTTATTGTTCGACGCCAAAGATAGAGCGATTGAACCGAAGATTCGCGAGGGATCTTATAGTTAGATGAAATTCTGTATCCGCTCGCTCCTATTCATGCCCGGAAACGACCGATCCGAAATAAGGGCAGGGCAGCGGTGCTTCTCCAAAACGGCTGTATGAAGATTCGGAAAATAGGAGAAACTCGCTTGCTCCTGCTGCTGTATGCACCCCGATGGATGGACGAAACCCTATCCGAGAGGTGAGGCTATTTAAGGCTGAAAAAAGTACACGAAGAGAGACCGTGAATAGACCCCCAGGTGAAAGAAATGGGGCACTTTGATCAAGTGTGTTACGGTTAAAGGCAAAATTTCCGGTTAATATATTGAGTCAAATTAGGCTAACGATAAAGTGCCAGCGTAGCAAGCGAAAGCAGCTACACAACTTCGGATGGTTCAGCGAGGATCGTGGAGCCCAAGGCTCTAGATCAAGCACTGGCTCGCCTTTGCGCATGAACCCGCCACCCGACCGCAGTATATGCCTTGAGTCCTATTTGCATCATCAAATAGGCTACTGTCAGCTTTGCGAACGCGCGATCGCTACTCGTGTGCAGTCGGGTCGCAGCAGTGATCATACTTGGCGGCGTACCGCAACGCGACCTGCGTCGCTAGCGGAATCGCGGCGAATCGTAATGCGATCGCGCGATCGCAAACTTGACATCAGCCTAATGGCCCCATATTTTGGCTTTGACCAGCTCTGTCCACTTCATTGAGAGTTCAATGGATAACACGACAATGCCAAGTATAGGGCGCATTCCTAAACAAATGAGAGACAAACTTAAATATTCCCTTTTTAAGGAGATTGTGAAGCCAATTCCAAAAGTATGCGAAGCGATTTATGTGAACCAACTTCAACAAACAGTCGTTTTGCACCGTAAAATTGCAAACGCACTGGGAGTTAGCAGCCATTTCTCAGGCAAACCTTTCTCAGCAACAAGGGATATATCAGGTGGGGAAGAGCTTGCAGAGTTTAGGGCAAATACGAAATGTCCGCACATTTTGCGCCTTCGACGGTGTCATACCAGACACAGTGTTTCAAAAATCTATCGTCGTTAAGAAGATAAAGGAGACGGCGATAAATTTGTGTGACGTAAGGAACTGAACGAAAGACATGCACGAAAGGTCGACCACCCAGGATCAATCTCAACAAACTGGTGAAAACTGGGAATAAGTGCATTTACTTCAGTTTCGCCAAAAAAATTGATAACATAATGAAAGAAATTCGAATGATCGAGCTTCTCTGTTGAATCATTCGATCTTGGCAGATGCGTTCTGATACCTCCAGGCAAATTTTTTCAAATCGCGCTCTCTTACTCCCATATTTTTGCCGTTACATTGCATGTTTAGCGAATAGATAAACGGCACAGAAGAACCACGACTTTGGGCCTCAACAGGGTTTGACTTTTTCATTGAATTCACAGCCAAAGAGAAAAAAATCAAAAATAACGCAAACTGTCAAGGTTGTATTTACTGAAGGTGTGTCGAGAGAAAAATTGAACGTCCTTTAACAAAGGACAAGCTACTAAACGCATGAGAGTCGAGTTCAGGTGGGTTCTACTCAGTCTAGAAGTCTGTGAAGTATAATGTCAGTAGCGCCTTGCCGGTAAGCACAAGGTGCGGGTTCGGGTCCCGTTCTGCAAAAGCTTTGTCACCACTAGCTTCTGGAACATATAAATGTCAATAAATGAGGCGATGCACGGAGCTCTCGCTCTTTTCCGTGCTTTTTTTTCAAGTCACCGGTTTCCGGAAGGACTCAATGATTTCGCTTTCTAAAATATTCAAAAAAAATCGCATCTGTTAGCAGGTCGACAGGGAAACGGATAGAGCTTGAACGTGTCTCTCTTCGTAACTCTGATGACGCATTCAATTTGATGAAGAGCATTCTGTTTAAGCCATTATTTCTTTTTTTCATCTCTGACATATCCATTCCATAGTAATTCCATATCATTTCCACGAGCACATACCCTCCCTTTCAAAAAGCGAGAAAGCGTCGGGTGCAGACCATACACCACAAGTGACGACGGCCTCCACAAAATGTAAATGTTTTCTGCCAATGAAATGATTAGCCTGTTGCAGTTGTATTCTATCAGTTGTCACTAATTACAACTATCATTACCAAAAATCAGCTATCACTATGAACCACTACTAACCAGATTTACTTGGAGGCCGTCGTCACTTGTGGTGTATGGTCTGCACCCGACACTTTCTCGCTTTTTGAAAGGGAGGGTACATAATGTTGGATGAAGTGACTGGCGTAATGAACTGGAGGCGTACCAAGTCCCGCTCATAGCCACAATGGTATCCGAAAGCTATCCTGCCTAAACAATGACTAGGAGGGCTGCCAATCCACAGGCCGTGATTATTCTCAAGAACGAGCGCGTCTGCTAGCAGCCGATGGATTCCACAGAGTGGAGGGCTTGATTACCCTAGTTGATCCGGGATTTTACCCCCTGACCGTTCATATGGAATGAGACTGCTACAGCATCTCTACCTAGGTCAGAGGTAATGAACACGGAGGCTGGAGGTCCGAGCGGTTTTGATGACGCTATTGGGCGTCGTCGGTGATGTCCAATGACGTCATCAAAACCGCTCCGACCTCCAGCCATTGTGTTCACTGTCTTCAAAGCACTAAAGAAGAAAAGGCAGGCGAAAATGAAAGCCTCCAACGATTCCATTGTTCGGAATGCAACAACTCGATTGCTATTCCCTTAGCCGTAAGTTGGCCTCTAACCTGTCGCTGGAACATCCAGCTTGAAGATAATACCACATGGTACTTTAGGATGCAGAGGGGAGGAAAACTGCGTAATCATGCAGGATACTAGCAAAAGAAAGTGGTCAAAAAGCACCTGAAGGAGGCCGTATCATGCTACGCCTACCTTGCCCCTGTGCTGATGGGGCATCACAATCAATTCTGGCTTGTCAAGTAAGCTCCTTATTGAATTTCATTAGTCGATGGTGTGAATCATCTGAATTCCATAATTACACCCTTTCGCCTCCCACATATTGAAGTCGGTCGTCGAAATACGTGTAAGATCGATGTTCAACCCTATTCAAGTACCCGAGATAACAATCGAGTCGCAGAGGTTGGGGGGGCACGTTGTGCGGCTGAGCCCAGAAAGGTAAGAACTTCGGACAAATAGAAATGAAAATGCTGCACACACCTTGACACTTGACCCTCTTCTAATTTTCCCTAAGTACCTACACTAATGGTAATGACAGGGGCCGTCATACGCCTTAAGAGGAAGAAGGCTCTGCGTGACGATTCCTCCCCCCCAAGTCCACCAGCAATCAACGCTGTATGTGACTCATTCACTACTATAACTATAAAATACTATACTAAATCTATAAAATAACAGGTAGTGAAGTAGACGATAAAGGTTATTATCTAAGTGAAGATCCACGTATCTCACGCGCGGAAAATCAATTTATCAGAAAGCAGTCGGAATCAGGTTTTCATGAAGGTCAAACAGTCTCGACGGGATCGATAACAGAACGGCAAAATGCAGTAAAACGCGATGATGATCGGTAACCACCATTATTTAAGCGACTCATCACCGATCATTCTAACACGGGCGCAAACACTTTCGAGAGGCAACGAGTACCGCGTGAATCGACGGACACGATCGCCGCGGCTCTGGCGGTTACGTGCGTGTGCGATGATCCACGAAAAAAAATATCCTTTGTGAAAAAGAACAATCAATGCCCATGCTGCGTGCCGCTTATCGCCACTCGCCGCCACGTTACTGCACCCTCTAGCACGCAAGAACCGTAGAAGGAGCCGAAATGACTGAAAGATACGTACTTAGTGGAAGAGCACAGCAGTCAAAATGGTGAAAGATTACCTTAGATCCTCTTATGCTGAATACACGATGTAACCCATAACGGACGGCCAGTGTATTTTTTGCGTGCGCCACCATGTGGCGCACGCCGCCACCCAGGGTAGGGTTTATGTAGGCTTATGTGAACAGCAGGGGTAAGACGGGGCTAAAGTAGGTGTCGGAGTCTCATCATCCGAAAAAAGAGATTTCCGTTGACGACAAGTTCGTAGCCCGCCTTTCCGCTCTAAAACTAGGGTGCAAAGAATGAATGGAAGCTGTAGGTGACATTATCGAAAAATGCGAAACAACAACCCCGAGCAAGGATGTGGCTATATTTAGGGGAAGGGGTCTCGGGACGTGCGAACCATGGGTAAGCCACCCATCAAATAGTAAACTTATGTAAATTAAGACAAAATGTATGTAAAATTTATTGTAGGTTTGTCAAAAATCCAGCCGTCCAGGTCCTGGGAAGATATGTTATTCCACATTGCTGAGAGTATACATGCGTTCACGCAAATGTGGACACCCTGGAATCGATTCTCAGGGGTCAGCTAAAGGCTTTTATGTCATGAAACCTCCACCATTCAACTCCTAGTGGTCGATAACCTACAATGACATTCTCGGCAAAAGATTTCGTTCTAACTTAGCGAACTATTTTTCATGGAAAGTTTTTTCTTTGTATCAAAATTATGTGGACACCCTGAGGCAGATGAAGTTTTTGCATCGATTTCCTAACCTATTTTTACTTCTCCTTTCGTTACTTATTCTGGCATCATTCCTCTTCACGGCAAGCGTTTTTCTGAAGAAGACCGAGCACAGAAATGGGATCCCCATGCTTCTGAACCTTCCTATTGCGAAATAGCACGTCAACCAGTCATGCGTCCTCGTAGGTTTGGAGGAAATCCGAAATCCTGGTGCTAAGCTCTCGACCTTGACTGAGGGTTGTTCTCAACCGCTACTTGTTCAAAATAGCAGAAGAATAGCCTTAATTTTCTCAAATTTTTCTTTTCGTGCTACTCAACTTTACGCATAAATGACCTTCCCGATCTTAAAAAAGACCAATCGGTGTCCCATTCAATCAATGAGCACACGACACGAAAGAAGATGAAGAAGGCTTTCGCATATGAATGCGGGTTCAGGCTGGCAAGGTTGAAATTCCCACTCAAAACAAGGATCACAACATGATACTTTGAACCCACACAGACAGTGCTTTCGTGGAAATGGTAAAATTAGTATAAAAGACTCTCTGTGGAAATTTCTCTCATGAACCAACTCGACTGGCAGAAAGAAGCTTATTCCTATTTCTGCGTGGTCTGAGGTTTTGAGCGACTTGGTTGGACCCGCACATGTGCTCGAAGAGACAATTCGGAAGATGTTCATCAAAGGTCTGGGGTGGTTCCAAAAGGAGGGGGACATTGAAGTTTGGCTTGCCAACATGTCAGGTAGACGACTAGGATTATAATGAGGTGCTTGAGTCCCGGCTACAACCTTTTTCGAAAAGTCATGGTTGCAAATCACTTGTTTTGCAGGGGAGGTCCCTGACACCATTCCATTTGGAAAAATGCTAAACGCAACGGCTTTGATTGGCAAGTCGGCTAGCGTATTCCTCAGACTTCATCCTTATTGAAAACGTAGAGGTATCGTGGTTCGCGGTCTCTACGTCATTGAACAAAGAGTAATATCACAAGTGACCTAACACGTCGGTGAAATTTGCTAGTTGGGAACAGATCTGCAAGACATGTATCCAGACCCCATTCATAGCATGCCAAACAGAATGGCTCAACTTACTAGAAACTTTGGTAGGCCTACCGATTTCAGATTTTGAAGATATTGCCGTTTTTCAAAAAGTGTCCACATAATTTTGATACAAAGAAAAAACTTTCCATGAAAAATAGTTCGCTAAGTTAGAACGAAATCTTTTGCCGAAAATATCATTGTAGGTTATCGACCACTAGGAGTTGAATGGTGGAGGTTTCATGACATAAAAGCCTTTAGCTGACCCCTGAGAATCGATTCCAGGGTGTCCACATACTTTTGGTACGCACTGTATAGGGTATACTTTATAGATGCGTCCTAGCATACACTCTAAAAAACAAAAGGACTAATTCGTGCCCACCATGTGCGCACGGCCGTCACGCTTCTGCGGGTTAAAGGGCTATAAGGCAGGGGTCATTAAATTCGCTTTTGGTATGCCGCTCTTACTATTCTAATTCCTATTCAAGAATATTGTCAATGGAATCATTGAAGTGCGTTGGACTTGCCCGTGTGAGCGAACGACGAGCGTGCTTTTATTCTCCTCAGCAAAAAGCTTGAGTACCCCATCAAGAACAGGAGTGATGGAGGTAGGTGCCCGAGCCCCCCCTACGGCCCTGGATTGCATCGTGCACCGCAGCCGTGGTAGCCATGCATCCACCACTATGCCACTTCCTCTCTTTGCTGAAGCAATTAGATTGCAAATACTAACAAGAATAAATAAAGGGATGAATCATTCTGTGCGGCCAATCCCATTTTATTATGCGCCGTGCATTCTACTTCCATTCAGAACCGTAATGGCAATCTGGGTGCGATTTGGCCTATACAATAACTTTCAGGGGTGAGGAAGGAGGAGGTGGGCAGCCGATGTAAAAGTCGGTGTTTAATCCTCCCAGACAAGTCTGGTACCAATTAACCGACCCCGGAGGGATGGAAGGCTTGGTTGGCCCGGGCGACTCACGACCCAGGATTTGATCCCCGGACCGCTCGCGTGGTAAGCGCGCCACTTGCCACTACACCACTTCCACCCTTGATACCAACCACAGCTTCGCAAAATGGCGCATCGGACTCAATGTGTCCGAGAAGTAGCCTGAAGGATGCGCGAAGCAAATAGGTAGCTTGAAAGTTACACATGAACTTGCCCACAGTTTGTATTCAGCACTTACTTGGGGAAGGTGAGGTGAATGTACTAGAAAAGCGAACCCGATATAGAAAGAAAAATGGTGGGGGACGAAAAAGGGAGGATTTGAAGAGCGACGGTCAAAACAAAGCGGAGGGTAGCGAAGAAAATAGGCCCTATCATACGATACGGGGGCACTGTGGCAGCATTCCGTACAACATCTCTTTTGTGTAAAAAAAAAAAAAACAGTACAACGCCTAAGACGAGAAGAAAATTCTCGAGGATTTGAGGGCACACTCATTTTCTCCGAATACCTTCTCCTCCTAGACTTGGTTCTGGCGAATGCCCCCGTATCCTGTGATAGCGCCGGATACTACTTATCCTTTCCAAAATGAAACGGGATATACGAAGGCTAAAAAATGTGGCCATCAAGCGCAAACACCGACGCACCGATAAGAAGCAGTTGTGAATGATAATGGCAGCTGATTCCAAAGTCCCACTTGAGCTCTCCACCCTCGAATGGCGAGAGTGAATACGATGGTGTGAATGAATTGATTCCAAGTTCAGTGAGCTGTCACAAGTCATTATAAAAGCTCATAACGAGCCTAAAGGCACACTCCGTCATTGGAACACCCCCTCAAGTGAGTGAGGTAGCGCTGTCCGTACGCGCAGGTCAAGACGTTTCCGCAACTCAAAGCGCGCGACCAGGGCGCGAGGTCCTGTCACGTTAGACGGTGGTGCACGCTATCGCGGCTCGCGATGCAACGAGTTACGTGGCGTATGTACAAAGTAGGAAGGTCAGCGCTGAACGGTCCAACAATTTTTATAACAACGAAATAGAAGTAGTGAAGGGCGGTTAAATTTTCATGAAAGTTATACCATGATTGAAATTAGTAAAAATACCAGTAGTTTTCTCTGAGCGAATCGGTGCCGCTACCATGAACGTCCATGAGATACAATTCCGGATCTACTCACTAAGGCCTACCATGCTAAACATCACCCTCCCAGAGTCGATTGAATGTACCTAAACTTGCGCGGCCATCGTGGATATGAGGCATCCTACAGGGGGTGGCCTTCCGACGTGACAGCCAGGAAAACTCGGAAATTGGAAACGCTCACTCGGCACCCCGGGGTCTCTCGCCCCTGCCTAAGACTTAGCCTTTTTGACCATGTAAGACATCACCTTTTTTGACAAAAAAGAGGGTTTTCAAGTGCACTGCCATCACAATGCCCCCATATCCTGTGATAGCGCCCAAACTTTTCTAAGTGGATAATAGCGCTTATTTGTAGATATGTGTTTGCCCTCGTTGTACAGACATATTCACATTCAAATACCCATACGATCTGAATGGGACCTAAAGGCATGGCGCATCCAAAATGTTGGATCAGCGCATGATTAATCCTTCTATGCTCATTCTTTGTATTCCTCCTAATGACCTTCATCGTTCTTCTCTTTTTTCGCTAACTCCAACTTCCTTTCCCACCTTTTGATTGGGAGAGGATCAATTGATAATCTAGCTATAGCTGATGCCCAAGAGGTGTATAGCGGAGAGAGATTTCAAGAAATTCGATATCATGGGGTCTCTTTCAGAGAACTAGCAACAGGACGGCGGCATTCCAAACAGGCACCTTCGCTGGGAGAGAAAACAAGAAATATGAAGAAAAACACGGCGGTAAAACAAACACGGATCGGCAAAATGAGTAAGCCAGATAAAAAAGAGTGGAGGACAGGAAAAAACTGTGATGATCGTGGCGATGATAGGCGAAGACGACGAAAAGGACGGCGCGATGCAAAACGACGGGAACTATCCCCTCACTGACACTGTAATAATATTACAGCACGAACACAGCGGAATAACCATCTCGCTCACGCTCGTTCTCTCTCTCTCCGAAAACATTTTTCAGATGACAACGGCCGGTTGGCGGAGCCCGAAGATCTGCCCGGAAGCTGTGTCACATTTGAAGAGAGAAGGACGCACGCATGAGAAATAATGACAAATCACACTGAAATCAGAAAACTCTGGTGAACTGGAAAAGACTCCTGAAGGGCGAACGTGTCGTGGGGGGGGGGGGGGGGTGGGAGACATCCAAATGAGTGAGCCACTTCCAACACTTGGGACTAACTATAAGCCATAGAAAGGCGAAGACTCTTTGGAAGGATGGTGGAAGGATTTGAGCAGTTTGTGCTTCCCCTGACGCTTCTCCCTTCTACTAGGCTTAGTCTTGGTGTCACCTACCATCGGCTCTGTTTGAGTGTCCCTTCTAAGGGCATGAGTGCCATGACTTTATCATAGCGAGACCGACTTACAAGCACAACCCCGGGTCAAGGGAATAACCTCTGGGATATAACAGAGTATGTCACATCCCAAAAGGCCCACGTTCCAAACCAGGTCAGGGCAATGATTGCTGCTCACCATGCGCACGGTCCGCTTTAGGAGGAGGTGCTACACCATTCACACCGACAGAGCACTGTCCCCCATCCCTCCCAGAAATGGTTTACTGGTACCAGACTTCTCTGGGAGCAGGAAAACACCGATTTGTGAACAGGTTCAACCGTCCGCTGGTTCAAGTACCAACGAACCAACGAGAAAGGAGGGGGAGGGAACGTTTTGGGGTTGGGTGTCAAAAGATCGGAAAAGGGAAACGTTGAAAGGTTTCTTAAGACATATCCTCCCCCACCCTGGGTCGTATCGAGACCTCCTAGAGAAGAGGTGAAATTCTTGAAGTAGTGTCCGGTTGGCCGCGCTAGTGAAGGCATCGGCTGGCCCCTCAAGTAATTGTGCAGACAATTCGTATTCAAACTGCCATTACCAATTTGAATGGAAATTAAATGCGTGGCGCGTTCCAAAAAGGATTGACCCAACGCCGAAGCGCCGACCAGAGTGTGTCATCCTATTATCCTCATTCCTGAGATGACCAATAATGTATGGAACTTCAGAAAAGAAAGATGATTGAGGTCAAATGGGAATTTTCGGCTGAACTTGGAAAAATCAGGAAATGGGGGATCGCTACAGCGAAAGAATGATTGATTTCAAAACAGTGAAAAGAAACAAGTGCATGAGACGAGCTTGGAATGTTTTGACGAAGAACAAGAACAGCAGCAGGGCACAGTAGCGAGCGAAGTGTTGGCGGCGATGCTGTCTTGATGCTGCGAGCGATACGGTCGGTATTTGCCGTTTTCTGCCCCATTCCTCAATGAGAACGAGGTTTCCGAGAGAAAACCAACGACAAAGAGAGTTTACAGAGTTCACTTGAGACAAACAGTGATCAGTGAAGAAACAAAAAGAACCGTGATCAGATTCTTAGAAACTGTAGCAGATAAGCGCGAGGAGTGAGTCGGTCACATGCACTCACCAATGCCGTAAAGAGAGACTATTACGGACACGCGGCAGAAGAGCGGGCAGCAGGGTCACCCATGCACTGTGCCAAGTTCATCGGGAGAGAGGAGAGGGTCGCACTAGGGAAATTTTTGGGGATCCTAGTTCCGTGTTTTCGATGGTAGCAATGCAGTCGAATTGGAGGTTTTCAGGGGGATCGAAAAGTTGACGGTCCGTGTGTCAAAAGATGGTGAGACTTTTGAAAGCCCTGCGTATTGTATGCGCTTCAAATCCCGCAACTCTACCCTAAATCCCTTGAGAATCGCCTAATTGGTACCACGTTTATCCCAATGATTGCAACATTGACTGAACATTGGCTAGCAGCTGGAAGCCGCTATGCGGACCGGATGTATGGGAGTGTATGGGAAAGCATCCACAATTCCAGAAAGAGCCAAATCCGCGTTCGTACCCCAAAAAATGATCGCTGGGACCAATATTTTGTGATACTACTTTAATGTTGGTACCAAAACTGGCGCGTGGACTTGACGGGGGCCGTTCACTAACCGTCCCTTTGTTTTGGGCGCGACGCGCACCCGCCCGGGGCGCTTCCGGCCATCAGAGCGCCCCACCCGCACTCCTCCTCACGGGAGCCAGGGTCCCCTCTCCCTCCACCGGGCGCCCATCACGGGATCCTCCACGCTCCCCACCGCGGCGCCCGCACCCTACGCACGATGAACCCTCCCCCCCAGGCGTGGTCGCCCCTCGTCCAGCTACAGGCGGGGTCCGTCCGGCCGCCAGATGGCCGGTCGTCCGCCGGCCCTGACCTGCCGCGCGAAACTGCTGAAGGAGCAGCTGATGGGGAAGAATACAGGTTTTTAGGCTCCATTTCGCAGTCCCGAGCAAAGGCGGTGTAGCAGCAAGTGGCGCTACTTACCATGGACAAGACCCAGGATTGAATCCTAGATCGTACGCCTTCCACCTTCAAATCCCCCCTACACCTTAAGATTAGATTGGTTGGTGCTAGTTTTATCTGGGAGGATAGGACCACGGAATTTTACATCAGCTGACCCCGGCCGACTCTTGTATAGAGCAAAATCGCTTTCAAAATGCCACTACGATTCAGCGTGCGAACGTAAAAATACGCGGCGTTATCCGAGAATGAACTGATTGACACCAATTGCTATATTTTCTTGCTTCACTTCGCATTCTCAAGGCATGAGATTGGGAAAATCTTCAAACAACTCAATTGAATTATCACAGAATTAAATTTTGTCCCTAATATTTTTTCGAGACATAAATGATACCAAATTATCCCCGGGTCGTATTTGTACAAGAAGAAAGTCTGGTGCTGATGTTTTTGTCAATGCATCGGGGGAACGAGCTCTTTCTTCACAATTTTCTTAAACACCGTCTTCCGAGATGAGTCAGGCCGACAAGGACTTCGGCAAATACTACAAGCTCTCGCATTTGTCTGATCAACAAACATGATCCTCAACAATCGAGGGAAATCCCACCAAGATTATGATTTGAGGAATTCGTGGAATTTTCACTGCTCGCGAAGCTTCGATCTGGTCGTTGAGATATGAGCTGGAAAATGATTTCTCAATAATTTCTTGGAAATTTATTGACCTTATCAAATCAGACCAAAAACACTTCTGATAAGTCGGGCTGATATCAAAGCATCTTGTGCCGCCATGAACATATTGGAATTTCCTCAGTAAGGCTAGTACTAGAATTTTTAGATGAGCTTATTCTTCATTACCCTAGCCTTAAAACGGAGGGAGACTTGACTCGCGCGTCGTTCGGCGAAATTTCTTGTCCTTATCTCACTGCAGGCACCTCACCTGTCATTTTTCGTGTACAGAAAATACATCAGCTTGATTGCGGGGTGTGTCTTTAAGTAACTTGCACGAAGGAGGAACCGAGGCTTCCCAGAGGTGACGGAGGGATTTCTCAAAGCATCGGTGTCGTCATCATTCGCTAGCAGCAGCTGCGACACCGGGCACCCGAGGAATGTCCTTCCTTTCAACGCGCACTTCTCCCACATCTTCCTTTTGAAGACACCCCACCAATTTAAATCAAAAATTTTCAATAAATCAAAAAAGCATAGGCGTGAGAGGAACCGCCACTGGAAGTTCCGGCTCAGCCCCCATCCCCTCCCAAATTAAAAGTCCCCAGCTTTTTTGGTTGGTTTCCATGACTTAGTTCTTTCTAGCCTTTCGGTGTCTAAGCAAGTGATGGACCTACTCAGCAGTAAATTTAGCAAAGGGCTATTTTGCCAGGGGTTATGACAGCACTACTGGGCTTCGCGATGGCTTTGGATAGCCGAGACAAAGCTGGTGGATCCGGAGAGACCAGCAGAGGCAAGAGATAGAGAAACCGGTGGAGCGGTTTGGAAGGGTGAGAATACGAGGAGACAGAAACCAACGATAGAAAACGAAACGGAGAAGGGAAAGACAGCAGCAGAATGCGAAGAGCGTAAATGATACCAGGGCCGAGGAAAGGAATGCGTAACAGAGATGGCGCCCACTGAGAAGAAAGAGAATAAGAAGCAAATCTTGTCCACCTTGCCCAGACGGCCGGAACGTGTGCCGCGACGCCGCCGTCAAGCATCACCCTTCCCAACGTCTACAGAACTTCAGAACCCCGAAATGGTCCCAATTCTCAGCCCCGTAGAACGAATAGTTGCTGAGATGTGGTGATGAGGGGAGTGACTGCCGCTGATGTGCGGCGTGATCGTAAACGGAGTATTTCGCGTTTGCGGCGCTGTTGTTTTGATCCGCCGTCATATCCATGGCATTGCGTGCAAATCACGCCAAGGACACCGACGACGGTCGGCCGCCGATCGCCTATCGACACTTTTTTAACCTCCGCCCGACGTGGACATCTTCGCAACATGCGGTCATCACCACTAGTAGTCGGGGCGACACCGTGGCGAGAGATCTCCTGGGAAGAAGTGGATGTGTCTGGAAAGGCCGAGAATTCGCGCAGATGGCTTGAGAGGATCTATCTAGGCACGGATATTGTTAAAGAAGCGTTCGAAAGCAGAAGAACCAACAATGACTCATTCGTGGCGGTTGTCTCGCACCGAAAAGGGCGCTCGTACGTTTTCATTTCCGCGTTTTCACATCCGTTCTGCTGTTCTGGTAATGGCCTTCACTGCCAAAATTTGATATTGAGGGCTCGTAATCGGGGCCAATCATGACGCTGGTAGTAAGTACCGAGGCTGAATATGAGTGGGCTGTCACAAGTGTTCCACAGAATAGCTACCCCGTCAGATATTGTCAAGGTTAAGGTACCGGGTTCAGGTAAGGGTCAAGCATTCGTAGGTTAATGTTTGGGAAAATGGGGTCATATTTCTGGGGCTAATATTGAAGGATGACAATGACTCGTCGTCTTCAGGACCCATGGTAAGTTCACCAGTTTTTAGCAGCCCCCCTCGTGTTTGTGAGTGAATAAAATAAATATTATTATTAGCAAAATAATAATTTATTTAGATGTCAATAATGGTTTTCAAGCTTTGAGGACTTTTAAAAGTACGCCTGATCAAGAGGTTTTTTGTTCGATCTTTCACCGTTTGTGACTGTTTGACAAGCACCGTAACGCCTTCGTGAAGTTTTGCAACTAGAAAATTGCGTAATAACTTGAAGAAGAGATATGGCCGGGGGGTGTAACTGCTTATTAATGAATTTTCCGCGATCTCAGCGGGACCCAGGGTAAGCGTGCGATTTAAAATAACCACCATCCCCGGCCACAACACTGTTACCCACGTCGCGCTTATGAAGCACGCGTAAAACACAAAAAAAAGACAGGAGCATCTAATGATCTCGCCTCAGATCCAACTAACTGGTACCCGACAGGAGGCCCGCCGCGCGGCAAGCCACATCCTTCTGTGGGACGAGTCGCAGCGTGTGAGGTGCGATATGGGACGCGGTCGACGGACTACTTGCACTCAGTTCTTTTAAAATCTCCTCCTGCGCTTACTCTCGCGGGTTCCCTCTTTTCTCGAAGGCTTTCATCCAACGATATTCTATTCCATTCATTCTAATTCGTCCTGTGGCTGCTAGCCATCCACAGCGGACCATTGATGATAAATTCAAGTAGTCCGTTATAAACCTGTGGGACGTACTATGGGACATTCTATTCAATTTGGACGCGACACTGCAGTGCACTGCGGACTCGTCCGCTGACCCTGCCTTCTTGCCGCGCAACGGGCCTCCTGTCGGGTACCCCCAACCGACGCTATGAAAACTGGGTGAACTTTTTCGCTCGTGAATTTCAAAATCAGCTGAGCCCTTGCTCTAAAGGCGATATTCCCCAATCGACCCCTATACAACCATCTTCCAAATATCATCTGCTTCCATCACTATCTTGATCTGTCAATCCTTGAAGCACATGAACACACTCCGGCCCCGCCCGCTCAACTACAAAAACTACCCATCGAAAGGGAGGTGCGAGGGACAGAGCGCACGGGGAGAGGCGAAGATAGGACAGAGATAGCAAGACAGACAATGAAAGGCAAGGAACCAGGCACCCGTCGAAAGAGTATATTTATTCTCTTCCTGAAACAGCAAATTCTACACATTTCCGATTCCCGATAATTTCAGGCCAGACTTGTAACAAATTCCTCCGTTCTCAATAAGCACTCCATCAACGAAAAAGACTCTCCAAGCCCCTAAAACGACCCCTGTTCGGATGGTCAGACTCAGGGTTGAACTTGTGAAGGTAGAATAAGATAGCCATGCAGTAGCGCCAACAATATGATAACCACATACAAGTACCCTATTTTTCAGAAGACCAGAAGCACGCTCAGTGCAGACCAAACACCACAAGTGACGACGGCCTCCAAGTAAATCTGGTAACTAGTGATTCATAGTGATAGCTGATAGTTGGTAAATGATAGTTGTAATTAGTGACAACTGATAGAATACAACTGCAACAGGCTAATCATTTCATTGGCAGAAAACATTTACATTTTGTGGAGGCCGTCGTCACTTGTGGTGTGTGGTCTGCACTCGACGCGCATCTTGTTTCTGAGCAGAGGATACTCCACACGATCCTTTAGAATGCAGAAATTGACGAGACGAGACATCGCGTATCGCAGAGAAACAAATAAATAATCTGGCGATGAGGAATTCCTTTCTTATGAGAAGCAATGGAGAACGGGACAAGAAATCCATGCAGTCTTCACACGAAATGGATTACACGCAATAGACACTTTGGAAAAAAATTGAGTGCGTGGGATTCCTTACAGGCCCTTGAAAAACTTCCCGTACGCGACGAATTCCTCAGACGCCTCGTCGGATAACCATCACACAATAGATTTCACACGGCAAGAAAATCCTTCCCATTGGAAAAGTTTTTCCCTCGCACAGGGCCTTTGAACTGAGATTAGAGGCTTTGAAGTGGACATTTCCGCGACATTCTGAAGAAATAACTCGAAATGTTGGGTCAGCTGTTTCCCTAGAAGATTTCCAAACCCTTTACCCAGCCCTTACCAACCTTGCCACGGCGTTACCTCCCTCAAAACGTCCTTCTGTTCTGTTAGCCTTCGCACCTTCACCTACCCCTTCGTTTGCAAAGATGCAGAAGACAAGAGTTCTGTCACTAAGCGGCCATATCGGCGCTACTTTGCTGTTTTCATCTAATCGTCGTGAACGTGAGATAAGAGAGCGGAGAGTGTTTGTTGAAAGGCTCGTAGCAGGCGGCGCGCTACTGCCTCCACCAACCTCACGGCTCTCTCGAGCCCACTTGGGAAT